>APFE030333365.1:92836-193952 GCA_000404065.3 Pinus taeda
TTTAAATTTAATTATCAGGAATTATGTGATCTATTTTTCCTGGAATATGTAGAAATATTAGTAATATCATTTATATATTAAAGTTAAATTTATTTCCAAATTGGTTTATTCTTTTAATTAATTTGTCTAAATTAATTATATTTAAACATGTTATATTGAGCATGTGGTATTGTTAAGTCATGGTATTGCCCCATGGAATTGTAACAAATTGTGTTTACAATTTAAAAAAATTGAAGGTAAAATGAGACTGAATCTCTACCCATAAGAATATTCTTAATTTTTTTTTTAATGTATATATTTTTGCCACAGATATTAGTTCTTTTATAATAATAATTTAAAATAGAGTTATAATGTAGTTAGTTTTTATCTTTTATAATTCTTTTAATAATAACAATAATAATAATTTAAATTGATCTATAAGTTGTTGAGGAGATTTCACTAGATAGTAGGCTTCAAAATTTAAAATCTATGCTATTAGGGTTTATTCCTCTTTAGATTCGTGGATCTGTAGATTATTATTTATTTCGTAACAATGCAAATTATAATTTATGCAAAAAATAGAGAACAACAAAACAAAAATAAATCACATTTGACAAAGACATGTCTTGGAAAATGCTTTTAAGATAAAACTTAGTTGAAAGTTTGAAAGGTGAGGTTGCTTTGCTCTCTTTCTCTAAATAGAAAATAGTTGTAACTAAAAAGAACTATAGAATGTGGCATGTGTGCTACTACAATGCACAAGTCCACTCTATGTACTCTCTCCTTATCCCTCTTGGATACTCTACTCATATATTGAACAAGATACACTAGAAACTAATTGAACCCTTTTTCTTCTAGTGGCCAAGTTATAACACCGTCTAATATGCTACTAGTGATTAGCTTTGAGTTCCTCAAATATTAACCTAAGTTATAATATGGACACTTCTATATTTATTTTCATCATAATCATGTCAATAGCCCCTTTTCCATGAGTTATGGGGCCTCACATGGAAGCCCCTCAAATTATGGTGGTGAAAAATGGAAGCTCAATATCTAAGTTGCATAATTTTTTGCATGTTGATTGTGATTGAGGCAATTCTTATGACATTGTAGAAACATTTATATGTATATTAGGAGAAAATGGTATGGAATTAAAGTAGCTAAGTTTTACCCCAAAAAAAATCCATTTTATTGCTAGCTCCTAGATGGTTTCTAACCCTAATATTTGCAAATTGGGTCATGTCAGTAAAATTGGTCCTGTGAGCTCATTCCTCCACTTTTTTTACTTTGAAAGGATTGAGTAGATAAAAACCAATATAATTATCCAATATGGATTACACACCCCCCATTTCGAGAGCCTTTTGGCCCCAAGAATCTTCTACTAACTAAGATGAAAATTTTCCTCCACCTTCTCTTGGGTGTAGAATTTAGCTTTGTATACAAATCTTCCTTTCAACCCATTATCAAAAAGGCCATTCTACGCTTGTCTCATATATATAAACCTATTTTGCAAAATCATATATTCTATCAACTCTTATAGAGCATTTAGGGCCAAATATTTTGTAGAAGGTAGGGCCTTTTCCTCATCATAATCTAGCATGGAAGGATCATATAGCTTTAAATTACCCACATTCACAATTGAGAGTAAATTTTCATATATGGGGGTAAACTAAGTCTCTTGGTATTATATCCAACGTTTTCAAGTAATTGAAAGGGACCATACCATTGATTGTTATTATTAGGACCATGTAGCCCATCCTTGTTCAACTGTAACCATATTTTGTCTCCCACCTTTAGTGGCTTCTACGTTTTGTGTTCATGATACCTAAGGTTGTAGTGTCCAATGAATTTTTTAGTCACTTAACAATGTTTCCATCCCTCAAGGCATCCCCTATAAGATCCTCCTTCGTTCCTCCTTGCTACCCATATCAAATATCCAAAGGCGAAGATGAATAATATCCATATCAAGTTTCAAATGGGGACTTGTCAATAGAAGTGCATAATACTTTATTATAACAGTATTGTATATATATCATATTTTCATCTTAGGCCTTCAAATGTTTTTTATTGTAACACCTCAAAATTTGCACCAAAGTCTTGTTGGCTACTTCTATTTTCTCATCTATTTGATGATGGAATGATATAGGCCTCTTTAACATTGTGCCCATCTTCTCCCATAATGTAGTCCACATTTCACTTAGAAATATGATGTCCCTATCCGAAAAATGCTCCTTAGTATCCAAAATTTCACACATATTTATCCCAAAATTTATTTTGTTTCTTCTTTCCCACTAAAGGTATTTTAGTAGCCACTAGAACACACATCTTGTTAAGACAATCAACTACCATGAATAGGTAAGCATCTCCCTTTCTAATAACTAATCCTCACACAAATCCAGTGGAAATGCTTTCCTAGGGATGAGTGGGTATAGGTAACTGATGATATAGACTATGTTTCCTTCCACTAAGCTTGTTGGTATAATAAAGCAATCATCCTATTATGAGCCTAGCCCATGTTCGTGCATATTGGGTCAATACAAACACCTTTGTAAGTTGGCCACTATCTTCCTTACCCCAAAGTTCCCTTCAACCTTGGAATATGCCTTCTTGTATACATCATGGATCAATGGCCCCATGTGCATCAGATATCACAAAATTACAAGATTTCATGTGGATGTCCTTAAAGGAATGTAGGCTAACTTGTTTGTGCTTCTCTTCTTACACTTTATCACAAAATGAATTTGTCACAGAAACCCCATCCACTTGTAATTCCTGGTCTATTATAGCTTACACTATGCCTGGAAGTACTATAGTGGTTGTTGATCTAAGTGGATTATTGTATCCTTTCTCATGAGGTAGTTTTTCCACTTCTTCATAGCTTGCACCAAGGAATAATGCTCCTTGTCGCAAAATGGGTAGTTAAAACCTACCAAACCAAATACTTCAGAATAATAGCATATAATATTTCATCCCTACATCCATACTACCACTCCCATATGTCTCCAATATGTAGTGCTACTGTAAGTTTGGTAATGCCAAAACTAATTTTTGATTGGTCTTCTTCTTTAAGTCCTCAAAGGTCGTCTACTGACCCTCTCCTCACTAGAAACTCTTTTCACTTGCTTTTAAGGCATGGAATGGTAGTACTACCACTAAAAATAAGGCTATGAATTTCCTTAGGTACTATGTTTCCCCAAAAGAATTCCTAATATTTGAAACATTAGTAGTCACTCATGATTTCATGATGGCATCCATATTGGAAGGATGTATTTTCGATGCTCTTCCACCTATCATATACCCCAAATACAACAAATACTATTATCCAAACTTAGACTTCTTGATATTTTCTAGGCATTGAGGCTTATTTAATGTCTTTAGCACCTACTTCAAATTGGCATCTGTACTCTTCCCATCTATCACTGTATACTAGTATATAATCCAATAGAAAATAATAAATGAATCTATAAGAGGGTGGGGTATATATTCATTAAACATTGCCTAGTTTTAAAGGTGGTTTTCTAGGTGTCTTATTCTTTGACTCAAACCTAATGGTATCCACACTTTAAGTCCATCTTGCTGAAGTATTCTACTTATTGCAATTCATCCAACAATTCATCTACTTTCAGAAGGGATATATGTTCTTGAGAATGCTTTTTTTCAACGCCTTTTAATCTATACACATTCACCAAGATCCATTATTATTTGGCATAATGATCATGGGTGACCAACATGGTGATGTACTCGGTCAAATGACACCATGTTCTAATAACTACTACAAATGTTTCTTCACCTAAATTACTCTTGTAACTAGTGACATGTATAGCCCATGTTTCATAATAGTGAGTCCAAAAATTCTGAGATCTCATGCTCCTCTTCCCCCTTGGTTGGAAATTTTTAAGATTTTGGAACACATCCATGTATACCTATAAAAACTCTTCTAATTGTATTACCATTTCATAGTACACCCTTCTAAGTATCGCTTTACTCTTACTGACTCTTCTATAGGCTATTTCACCCTTAAATAAAGTAAAACATACCTCTTGCTAGAATTTCTCAATTTTTGGTTTGGTTGGCAATTATGAAAATTTTAAACGTACCTTTATTCACATTAATGGAAAAACAATTTCCATCCTTTATGAGCTTTTATTGGTTATTTTTTCCCATGAATATTGCATATTTCATGTACATGTAGGGAATTCCAAACACCATCTCACGTACATTAAGGGAAACTACATCTAATTCTACTTCGTTAATAAAATCAACATTGACAAAAAAACCAAAGTTTTCACTATTTTGTTACCTTCAACTCTACATCCTTATTTAGCCATTCCAATAGATATGGGTGTGGATGATCACAAACTTCCAATCCTAAATTTTTGAACATCTCTATTCCAATGGGATTCACATATGATCTTGAGTCAAACAAATCATCTACCTTTGCACTTTTACATGTACCTTTATGTGGAGGAGTTTGTTCATTTCTTTCTCTTCATGTTGGCGAACACTACCTAGATTCACTTCATTTTGTATTGACATATAGACAAACTTCTTATCCACATCCAATATTCTTTCAACCTATTTTATTGAATAAGTGGCCATGGGATTCTTCTTCTTATTATCTTTCCCTTTTTTCTTCGAGTTAAGCTTCAAATGCAATTTCCAATATTTTCCCTTTATATGGACATCAATGTCATAGTGATTATAGTTGTTATTGGGATCCTTGCAATAGTATGTTATGTCTAACATATTTTTTTCTTTTTCCCCTTTCCACTTTTTGTTCCCCTCCTTAGAAACATATTGTTGCTTCTTTTTCTTCAATCCACCTGATTTCCCTTCCTTCAAGCCTGTGTTCTCTATGTATATTGTATGTACATTAGCCTTATCCACCGATCTAGGGTCGAAAAATATCACTTCTTTCGCAGATGGTTATGTATATCCCGTATATACTTGAGGATCAAATTTGGTTTCTTTTAAGGGACACCCAACATTATTTCCATATTTTTAAACTATGTGGTGTAATCATTCACAGTTTGCCCCTGCATCTTCTAAAATTAGTATGACTAGATCTAAAGGTCCTCTACATACACAGTAAAGTAAAATTGTGACTTTACGATGGTTTTAAAATTCTCCCACCTAGTCACTGAGGGATCTCCCTTCAAGCTCAATTTAATCATGTAGCTTTCCCACCATCTCAGTGTATTGCCCTCTAATTCCAAATGTGAAAATTAAATATTCTATTCTTCCTCTATGATGAACAGTGAAATACACTTCTAATTGCTGCAACTGGTTATTTAACTTCAGAGCATCGATTTCACATTAGTATGGATTTATATTGACCTTCGCTTCCATTTTGAACAAGGATTGTGAAGGGTTGATGAAAGTCAAACTGGGTTGATCTCTTTGAGGCCATCTCTTTAGTTGTTTCTCCATTTCTTTTTGAAATCCTAATCTCTGTATTAATTTTTCTTCTATGTTAGAACCCCTATATTCTTTCAATATATTATTACTTACAACAAATACGAGTAAATTTACATTATGAATTATCTCTAACCATATGCTTCTAGTTGATAAAACCTCTCTTTTGCAAGATCATGATGGTTATTCATAAATTTTTGAGCCATGACCAAGGTTTTATGAATTTTGGCATTGCCCATCTAAATCTCCTACAAATATCCACAATATACACAAAGAAACATGTTGTTGTACCAATAGGATCTGTAAAGTGCCATGGATATTCCACTAAATTTTTTATCACAATTGATCTGATAAATTACACTTAAAAATATGAAATCTATGTTATTAGGGCTTATTCCTCTGTGGATGTATAGATCTCTAGATTAATATTTATTGTGTGTAAATGAAAATTAAAATTTATATAAAAATTTGAGAATAGTGAAATTAAATGTCACGAACCACATTTGACAGTAGATATATTGTAGGAAACACTTTTGAGAGAAAACATCGCTGGAGGGTGAAGTTTTTCTTCCATATTTCTTTGTATAGAAAATGGTTGTGACTAGAATGAAGTATGGCCTATGGGACATGGGATACTATAGTACAAAAATCCCCTCTATGTGCTCTTTCCCTATCCCTCGCAGTTACTCTACTCATCTATGGAACAAGGTGCACTCGAAAAGGAATGAAACTCCTTTTCCTCGTAGTGGCCAAATTATAACACAACTAGTGGTTAGGTTTGACTCCCTCAATGCTTAACCAAAGTTATAGTATGAAATCTTCTAAAGTATTCTTTATGATAATCATGTGGCTAGAATATGTTTCATGACTTTTTGGGGTTTATGTGGCATCTTCTTAAATTATAGTGGTGAAAATAGGAAGGTCAACTTCTAAGTAGTATAAATGTCGCATAACTGAGGAACTATTGTGTCATTGGAAATATATCTACGTGTAGACAAGGTAAAAAGGGTGCAACACTAAAGTGACAAATTTTTATCCCCAAAAAAATTCATTTGATGCATGAAAATGCTCCTAGAAGGTTTCGTACCCCAATTTGTGAAACAAGGTCCCACTAATATAATCTAGTTAATTTTTCTCATGTCTATTTTAATCTAGGTAATGTGAGATGCATCATGTTGGAAATATTTTGATGTTTATCATGCATTGATTCCTATTGTAATGAACCTCCATAACCCACCTTGGAAATATAGCTCCTAGGCTCCCTATCTATAAAAAAAAATTGTTATTTCATAGTTAAGATGCAATTCTGACAAGGGTTATCTCATTTGTAATTATATAACCAACTCCCTAGTTGTCATCATTTTCACTACAGGGTGATTCTGTTATGGTCTTTTAATAGTATTGTCAAGGCTTAGGTGTCAGATTACTATTAAACATGATTTAGTAGATGAAGACGCAAACTGACCATATCATGCAACCTATACTAATTTCCTAACCTACATTAATGATGTTAATTAAACTGTCCTATCATGATCATCCATCATGATTATAGTCTTGCTTTCATCATGCATAACTAACTCGTTCAACACAATTAGATACAAATCTTATATCAGGCATTATATAGGTAAGCTATCTCATTCTCTTATAATATTACAACTATTTACTGAGTTATGATGCAATACTAGAGATATTTTTCATTATAGGCATACTAGGTACTGTCAGAAACCTAGTGATATTCAAGTCAATTTCACTGGATATCTTATAGAGACATATATGCATAACTAAAATGATATACCATCAATTCCTTATACTGCATGTAGGAGCATCTAACTTCATTATGCCCGACATAGACCATGGTGAACCTTTGACAATACTATGAGAGACATTCCTCAATTTTTCCACATGCATGAACATCTGCAAAACACTAAAACATGCTAACCCTTTCTTACCGTTGTAAAGATAATATTAATAACTTTGATATGCATATAGAGCACACGACAGTCACATGCATTATTAACTCCATCATTTCAATAACATATGTAATTAAGAAATCCATATAACCAAATTGTAGGATTTAACATCCTAATAAATGTATTATTACACAAGCACATGTAATTAATTCAAACATTCTCATGGAAAGGAAACTTAGACAATCATCTCAAAGAAAAATTGGAACTATAACAGAGAGGGAGTAAAAAATAAACGTACAAAACATCCATGCAGAGTATTCAATTGGGAAGAAAAAGAACACCACTTGAGGGAGGAGCACCACCACCCAACCATGAATCACCTCTGATTCCCCTGAGCCAAATTTCTTGCCAAGGATAAACTACTCTGAATTGATCGATGCACTGGTATTGAATACCCTCCTTCATGATTTTGTTTCCATTAGCGGCGTACGACACTTTATGGATCTTTCCATTTGCCTAGGTCTTTCTCGGAAAATCTCATCTTTATATCCCATGATACTTTTCCTCATAAAAGCTTTCCTCTTTCTCCTACAAAGCTTTTATGTCTAATGGATCTTTATCTCCCATCCATCTGATGGATATCCAATCCATCCAAGCTTATCTAGAATCACCTCTAGAAGATTTATCGTGAATGATTCATCTCTTTCCCATTCCTCAATGAGATTTGGCAAGAATATCCTCTCTCTTGGTGCTCCAGCCTCCAAGTGCTTTATTTTATTAATTTATTTAATAACACATTTGGTTTTCATGTTACATACCACCTAGCTTTCCACAACTTCAGTTTTATAATAGTTTAACCCAAAAAGGAGGGTAACAAACCTAGCTTTCCTCTGCTTAAGTTTACAATAATTTAATGTAGAAGGGAGGATATCACACCTAGATTTAACTCATCTTAGGTTTACAATAATTTAGCACACAAGGGAGGGGTGTTACATACCCCCCCCTTAAATTTTACACTGTCCTCAACATATCACTACATCATGTCCTCGTTCATAGGTAGCTGGTTTCTCAATCCACATCTCTCATGGCTCTGACATCTTATGACATTTTTCCAACGTAGGTCAGTGACAAGGAGTGCTCCCAGCACATCTCCTCCCATAGCTACATCAGTTTCAAGGAGTTCTCCCCTTTCATAGCTACCTATAACATTGTTTTCAAACCATTTGTGAGAATTTATAGATGAAAAATTGTAACTTTGATAAATATCATAATTTGTCACTTAATATTACTAAAGAGGTTATTATTTATCATTTATTTCATATGAAGAATGCATGTTATCGTCTTGCATTCTTTGAAGCCTTTGTGTTCCTATCGAGCACCTACTTCTTGCAGTCTCTCTGCATACAACACATCTGTTAGCACATTTTTCCGATCAATATTCCCGCAATGTCATAAGACAACTAAGAAGGGGGAGAGAAAGAAACTAGTACCATGAAAAGGACACTATTAAGCGAAGGAAAGACACTGTCAATTAGTGTATTCTTGAGCTTTTTAGATCCAGTGGAATTCATAAGTCAGACATGTTGGGCCTATGAGTTCTTGGGCTAGACAATAGAGGTTATGGAGGATGGTAAAGTTCCTGATGTGAAAGGGTTAGGACGTTTAAAAGTAAAATGCTAAAATAATGCAGTTAAGAGTTTGGATGTTCTTTATGGAATTAAAAATAATATAAACACATTCCCTATAGAATCAGGTTAGTTCACACTTATTAGAAAAGAGTCTAATGGGAGAATAATAGATATTTCTGCATGAATATATAATTATACCTATGTTTTTGAAAGAGGTGGTTACAAGATTCCAAAAGAAATTTAATTCCCCTAGCCTCCTCGATGTTGGATTAGAAACAAAATAACAGAAGCCCCCCACCCCCATCCCACAAAAACACATATATATATATCACAATAGTTATTATCATTATACAAAATGAATGCATGCGATAAATCTGATTATTTCTCATAAGGAAAAGAACAATATTCATGGTATAATAAATAAATAAAAAACAATCCCTAGGTGGGTCAGAATATCAAATAACTCTTAAGCAATCACACTACACATACTGACAAAAAAATTTAAAACTAAATTTCTTCATGTTACCCAATAGGGTGAAATTTACAGTTACTTGGTTCACCGTACATAACAACAAATAATATTGATTTCTCTGTAAAACCAAAATAGGGAAATTAAAAGGACCCTAGAATGTCTCCTTAAGAAACTTTTAAAAGATATTTTACAAATTCATTACATAGAACCTAAGTCATTTGGGGCTAATAGAACCTCCACCAACATAAATAGAAGTCTACATAATAAAATTATAAGACCCTATGTGGAATATGAAGAACCTACGATAATGAAAGGTTGAGGTATGAGTCGGATTGCAAGGTCATTTGATATGAGTTTCCAAACCATTCACTCGTGAAATACCTTAAGTGCAATGAAAATAAATTCAATAAAAGGGAAGAGAGAATTTAAGCATAACTACCATGAGGAAATAATGATAGAAAAGAGTCTTAACTAAAATAAAATTTCAAATTTCTTACCTCGAGAATTGTTAACTAAGATTTGAACCCTCTTCATTCTGTACAGCAAAATACAATGATTAATATGCAAATTTCGAGGAAGAAGTTACATATGGAAAAAAAAAACTAATGGGAAGAAACCCTTTGTTACCTACTAGCTTAAGAGTGCATTAATGAATTAAAAAAGGCATAGTAAGGTTAAGACATAACAAAATACTCTTCCTCAAACTGCGACAAAAACATTCTTCGCTAGTAAACAAAAGAAAAAATTGCAAACTACTTGAATAAACCTACCACATACATAAGGTTGATGAGTTACATGTCACCTTTGTGGAACAACTAACATGCATGTGCGAATTCTGGATTAGTGTTTGAGGATTGCAGCAGAGCTCATGCTCAATGAAAGGAAAGTTGCAAATGGGTCAGAAAGTCGCAAGAGGGTGTAGGGTATTTACCCCAAAATAATTCAAAATGCATACAAACCATTTTATATCTCCCTAGAGTTTCAATGATGAATGCACTAACAAATGCCATTGTCGAATGATGCCATTTACCCTTAGAAGAATCTAGAACCTAACCTCGAAAAATATTAATTTATGTGATGAACTAAGCAGTTAACAACAGATTATACAATAGATCCAAATGATATGTGTATGTAAGATGACATAGAGATCCTAAGTTAAACACCATTTTTATAATAAATAAGTCATTGTTAATTGAACACCAAATGAGTGTGGGTATAATTTCATGTCTCAAGATAAGAACTTAGTAAACATAACCTCACCTCTAAAGATTAACCAACTCATATTAATCCATGTGGAATAGTGTACTAATATCAAATAGCACAAGAATTATATTATTATGTTACACCCCATGGTTAAAAAAAAATAGTCAAATGGATGTTAAAAGTGTTTTTAAAGGCGAAGGGTTCAGCATTGTGGCCTATTTAAGGGTAATGATAGTAAACTATGTTATGTTCCATAGTAAAGAGAAATAAGAAATATGACAACTCCACCTACATGACCAATTATGCACCCTTACATAATCAAATCTTGAAACATGGGAACAATTAGGTGAATTTTGAGTTATATATATCATGTTGTATAAAGAGGCCAATGATCCATAAATGAGAAATCAAATAGAATCATGTGTCATAAAGCCTAGGCAATGATAAGTTAATAAGTTTGTCACAAGTGCATTAAAAAGAGGAAAATCTCATTACATAAGTTAAGCTAACAAATAATAATGTAATTATTGTTAGGGTACCTTGGTCAACGGGTGGCACTACATCCATGGAAAAATATGGGTTGATCGACGCTGAAGGGAATCTAGCCCCGTGGCCCACTAGCTAGGCCTAACCCCAAGGGCTTCGAGGAGAATGGACCCTATGACCTCCCGATCAGCGAGGCACTGATTTTGACCAACTGAGCTAACCCTTGGGGCTTAGGAGAATAGACAACTAAGTGGACAACTTAACATATGCTAATTACTAAATCAGATCTCGTGACTGTGGGATAGTGAATAAAAAAGAAATTTATGGTTTGTAAGAATAAGGAAGTATATGGGTAGACAAAGCAAGAGACATATGCGTTCATTAATTAAACAGATTATCAAATCTTATGCTATTAAAAAATAATAAAATCTCATATGGCTAGGTTAACAAAGAAGGTGAGGTATTGTACCCTGAAAAGTTTAGTGTTATTTGTGTAATTATTACTTGCTCTAGTTGTGATTTCCTTTCGTGAAATTGAGAAGATTGTGTTTTGACATGGAAATTATAGTATTAATAATTATAAATATGTTTAAAATTAAACATCTAGTATGGATTGTTGGAGAATGAGACAAATATAAAAAGGGGTAAATATATTATTGGTAAGAAGAATTATATTTTACATTAGATACAGTAGGGATGTCATCATCTCATTCGTATAAAATATCTCCTTGCACATATAGATGTTGACCAAAAATGTAGCTAAGAGAACAAATGAGAAAATACTTGGTGGTAAAGATAAATTTTCAAATGCTCACAAAAGAGTAGTCTTATCTGTGTATGGGAAGAAAACTGAGAAATGAAAGAGATTATAGCAACCATGTGAAACACTAAAAACAATAAGTTCATTGTATATTAAAAGAAGATATTGGAAACCCATTGCAGAATATATAAAAAAAACAATTGAGACTTATAATCAAATAAAAAAGAGAGGCAGTATAAACAAAATAAACTTTATATAGAAAGTAGAAAGGAGAATAAAATTAGTTGAGAACCATGTAATACATAAAGTAAGGTATGATGTATCGGGGATATAGAACATTTATGACCACAAAATACATGTATAAATATGAGTCAACAGTGGGTGATTGGTGGGATGGTTTTAATCCTTTCACAAATATAAGCATTAGCAACTAAAATGGAATATATCGACAGTGGTGACAATAAGAGATAAAAACATATTTTCAATAGTATACCTTAGGTATAAATAAGTCTAATGCAATAATGATCTTCTGGTATAGATTTCATGATTAATGAAAATAAAGTCCAAACTGATAGGGGGATTAATGAACAAACCTTGTAATAAAGGGAGCCACTGAAAGAATGGTTGCAACAATAGATAAATTGGCATAAGCTATCAACATGGAGGATTGTAATAGTCAATTGATTGAGAACTGTAATAGAACTGCTGCATAAAATACATGATCAAGAACCAATGAAATGGAGATAAGTTGTGATAAAAATGATGGAAGAAGATCTATCTCAGAAATAATCAAGTAAGTAATATAATTGAGAATGTTTAGTTGGAAATAACATGGTAATTGTATCTTAGTTATCCCCGACAGCAACTAGATATGGAAGAACTTTGGAATAATGTTCCTAATATCGAAAAATATATCCACTTTACATCGAATTTAGCAAGTGTAAGGTGAGTAATATTAGAGTCAATCATAAGAATACCAAGATTTATTACAGAAGGACTGCAATGGCCTCTAAAATATAGAAATTGAATCAAGATACTTTTTGAAATCGTGTACCTTGTGGACACAGACAACCCTATAGTTTTGTGAGTTACAAACTCACAATACTGAATCATATAATGATTCGCTAAATGGTTTATTTTATATAGTTTCTTTGCCATTAGGAAGGCTAACTATGATGAAAAAATAGGGTTAAAAGAGAATTTTGAATGATTGAAATGGTTGTTAATTGTAATTTGGCCAATATCATAAGTTGAAAAGACAACACTATATAATATATATATATATATATATATATATATATATATATATATTATATAGAGAGAGAGAGAGAGAGAGAGAGAGAGAGAGAGAGAGAGAGAGAGAGATCTTTTAGGTACTCATGACGACGAGCATGTATATTAAATACTTCTAAGATTTTTTTTTGTCTTAACATGACTTTAAGAATGGATAGTTGGTATAGGTGGGATGTGGTAAAAAACCGGCAAGTAGCCAAGGTAACTAAAGAAAAATAGCACATAATCATATGAAAATTGAATCTCCAGTAAAGAGAATGTTGTTATTATATTGGAAGAAACATTTACTATTCATGTTAAGATGAAAAGGGAAACATGCCACCAAGTGATGTTTCCTTAGAAACATACTTAAGGAACTTTAATATAATTTTTTTGAAACAAGTGAAGTATGGTCAAATGATTGGTTTGAATGAAGATATGCTTACAAAAATTAATATGTAAGGACCACTACAGTAACATGATTTATTGACACAACTAACAAGCACAAAATATGCAATGGAGAAGGACCTCGTAGCTTGGGAACATGTGGCCCCAATCACCTTAATCAATAAATTTCAGTATAGAAGGGGATGTAAACACAAGAAGTGAGTTGTCCAAACTCATAGGTAAGGTGTGTAAGAGGAATATTTCTTCCGTAGTAATTTCTTGTGGCATCCTAGTTGATTTTGGAAAGGCACGGGTAGCATATTCACAACATACGACCCTGCGAAAGTTAAAAATTTTGCAATATGGTTTACAACTACACATGAGAAGGTATAATGTTGTAATATGTGAGACTAGTATTGTTTGTCTAAAATTGCATATTGATAATTATTTTGGAAATTTGAATCAAATACCACCTATATGACATGTGATCATTTCCCGTCAATTTACTTTTATAGATGATGGGACCCATGCTGAGGGCCCGAGTATGAATGCATAATGTACATAAAATTTTCTTTGATTGGATGATTATATGTATATAATTAGCTATGTAAATGATACTGGAAAAATATGTTAAAGAGAATTGCACATGGCAGACAATTATGGAAAATTATGAAAGGCCAAGAGGCCTTGGGTTGATGGTGGTTGTCTGCCTAAATGGATTAATGGTAGCTGCATGCCCAAATTTCCTCTCACCAGAGATAGATGATCTCAGTAAGGAAAAATAATTTCTCAAGAGGGTGAGAGCGGAAAAATCCCAAAGAAACTCTATTCATTTTGGAGTCTTTTGGAGCAGACCCAAAGGTTGAACCATTGAGCTCTAAATTCCTCATGGATAGGATGATTTCAGAGGAATAGGTAGGATTTTTCCAAGAGGAAATATGTATTATACATTTTATGGTCTCTATAAGAGAACTATTTGGATTTGAAAATGGCTCAATCTAGTTGTGGAAACCAGTTCCCATTGGTTGGGAGGAGAATTCTTTTGCCATTGGTGTTCTCATAGAAGAACAAGTTACCTAATCAAATAAGTGATGTGATATAAATGAACTTCATAGAGACTTGTGTAAATATTTTATGTACAACTTGATAGGAAATGAGCCTAGGGCTCGAAAAGGAACTACTAGAAGTATAAGTTCATTTATTTTATTACTAATATTGTGAATGTCTTTAGCAAGAGTTAAGGCAGTTTGCACATGGTGGAGTGACTTATCATTTTGATGATTAGAGGTTTGGTGGTTTGAAATGTATAATGGGGCCACATGGTGGTGTTTTTGTCATTGGACATAAGAATTTGGTAAGTAAAAAAGGATTTATTGTCATTATTTATGAGTTGACAATGATGTTACTAATTCCTCTTGAGTGCAGGTTTTTGACCCTTATTGGGTTATGATGCATGTGGATGACCCTTGTTGGGTGCATAAGTAACAATTGATGATATTTGTAATAATGTTCGATACAATATATATACATTCATAATTAATGATTGGTGGAAAATAATGATAGCCTTGAAGATTTTGAATATAGGTCGAACTAGATGGAGATCTCCTTGTAGAAACTCTATGTATTCTAAATCAGAGAGAAATTATGTTGTAGAAGTGAGCTATCACCCAAATTAATGTGCAGTTAAGATACTTTATCCAGGAAAGGAAACCCGGGAAGATGAAATTTCATGCTTGAAGCATATTCCAACCTATTTTGAAGGGCTAGAATAAAACATCGAGTACGGTGCTTCACCCGAGGGAAAAGATGTACTAACCCTTAGTGAAAAGAAAATATTTAATTTATTTTTACTACAATACTTGGTAAACCATGGGCTATGTGGAAATCCTAGTGGGAAATTTAAATGTTTAAGTTATTTAATTTTATCAAAATTTGATTATGGAAATCCATGGAATTTATGGGGAAAACACAGTATATGAAACTTTTTTCACTTACCAGATAGTTAGAGGAGAGATACTCCCTTTCCGTGGATATAAAAGATCTCAGTTGGGCAAAGAAGCCCAAAAGTTATGAGAGGAAACCTAAGGAAACTATGAAGAGGTAGAGAAAGAAACTAGTACAATGAAAAAGACACTATTAAGGGAAGGCAGGACAATCCGAGTTAGGGTATTCTTGAGTCGGCTGGGGCTAATGGAATTCCTAAGTCATAATTGTTAAGTCTGTGCATTCCTAGGCTAGACATTTTACAGACTGAGATGCCTTTGGACATAACTTCTTAGGCCTATGTCAAACAACTCTTATGGAAGTGGAAAATTGGCTTGGGTTGAGAACTAATGGTTGTCATTCTCATTGGCTAGGAGGATTGGTCTTATTCTCTATAAATTTTCCTTGAAACCCAACCTCTATATTGTGTGTTTGTTAAGTTTTCTTTCATAACATAAAATGTTTCTTTAAGTGGAAGTAGTGTATGGAATATGGTCAAATAAAATTTTGTACTTATTTATCTATGAAAATGATTGATGAAACCCTTGTAATCTTATAGGATTATGAAATTGTGTGAAGATTTTGTTAAAGTTGCACTGATAATTTGTGATACAGGATTCCAAATTTCCTCATGTGAAAGGGTTGGGATTTGTAAAGTAGAATGCTAAAATAGTATGGTTAAGAGTTGGGATGTTCTTTCTAGAATTATAAATAATATACAGATAATCCCTATAGAAAGAGGTTAGTTCTTACTTATTAGTTATAATTATAATGGTAAAAATCCATATTTCTATATGAGGATACAATTATACATAAGAATTCTAAAGATGTGGTTAAAAGATTCTAAAAATAATCAGATTCCACTTGCCTACTGAATTGCTTCTGTTAGAAATAAGAATAAAGGAAAACCCACAAATATATATAAGGGAAATAGCGTAATTATATTATCTTTATACGAAATGAACAAATGCCATAACTCTGATTAATTCTCAGAACTGGAAAAGAACAATATTCACACTGCAAGAAATAAATAGCAAACAAACCCCCTATATGGGTAAGAATACAAAATAACTATTAAAAAATTACACCACACTCACCCAAAAAAATGTAAAACTAAATTTCTTCATTGTTAGATGATAGGGTGAAATTTACATTGACTTGATTCATCGTATATAACAAAAAATTATACTGAATTTTGTTTGAAACCCAAAAAGGGGAATTAAAAGGACCCCACATGGACACCTTAAGAAACTTTCAGAAAGAGAATTTACAAATTCAAAGTATAGACCTTAGTCATTTGGGGATAAGATAACCCACACAAACAAAAATAGAAGTTTGTAGACTAAAATTATCAAACCCTACATGGAAGATGAAGAAACTGCAAGGATGAAAGGTCCAGGTATGAGCCAAGTTGAAACAAGAAAAATAACTAGCTCATTTGCTATGAATCTGCAAATCCTTCACCCATGAAACACCTTACCTGCAACGAAAGTAAAGTCAAGAAAAGGGAAGAGAGAATTTCAGCATAATTCTCATGAGGAAGGATTGATAGAAAAGGTTCTTAACTAAACTAAAATAAGAAATTTCTTACGAGAGTCTTGTTGACTGAGATTCAAACCCTCTGCGTTCTTTACAACAAATTACAACTATTAGTATGTGAATCTCAAGGAAGAAGTTACATACGTAGAAAAAACTATCTGGGAATAAATTCTCTATCACCTATTCGCTGAAGAGTACACTAGTGAACTAATCAAAGCAAAGTAAGATTGCACCATAACATAATACTCTTCCTCAATCGACATCAAGAACATCAATCATAGCTGGTAAACAAGGAAAAAATTGTAAAATAGTTCAATAAACAGATCACAAGCATAAAACTGGTGATTTACCTATCACCTCTATGGAACACCCAACACGCCTCTGCAAATTGTGGATTAGGGTTTCAGGATTGCAGCAGAGCTCATTCCCAAGGAAACGAGGGTTGAAAATGGGTCGGAGAGTTGCAAGGGGGTGCGGGATAGTTACCCCAAACTAACTCGCAATGTATGCAGATCGTCATATCTTTCCCTATAGTTTCAATGCTGAATCCACACACAGATGTCACCGTTGAAAGTTATTATTTACCCTCAGAACAATCCAAAACCTGATCCCGAGACAAATTAATTGATGTCAAGAACTAAGAGGTTAACAACATACTATACAACAGATCAAAATGATATATATACATAATACGAAATATAGAACGTAAGTTAAACACCATGACCATTACAAATAAGCTATGATGAACTGAACACCAAATGCAAGTGGGTGTAATATCATGTCTCAAGATAAGAAAATTAGCAAACATAACCCGAACCCACATAACATGACCTCTAGATATTAACGATCTCATAATACTCCATGCGTATACTTTACAAATATCAAGTAAAATAAGAATTATATTGTTATGTTACATTCATGGTTAAATTAAAAAAAAAAAAAGTGAATGGATAATACATTATTATTCAATGTACATATCATGATCAGTAATAAATTTGTTATATTCTCATTGTAAATTTAAGCCTCGAATTTCCAGTAATGTCGTGGGAGAAATCCACAGATGTCATCGCTTGTTTTTATTCACAGTACACCCAAAATTTATGGACCGGGTAAATATCTAGCCTAACTGGCCCTTAAATTTATGGATTGAAAAATATATCGCCTCAGTTTTTCTCAGCATTCGGAAATGGTTGGAAGTTGTAGAAAGGCATTAAAGACGACACCCTGTGAGGCTTCTCTCGACATTCGGACAGTGGTTGGGCCACCCTGTGAGGCTTTTCTCGGCATTGGAGAATGGTTGGGTCTTGTACAGAGGCATTAAAGACGACACTCTGTGAGGCTGAGGTTGAATTATGGAGATTTTTTTTTTAAAAACAATAACTGTAATAGAATAATATTTTATGAATTGATTAGTAATTTCATTATTATTGTAAGGGTTTATTAAACAAGGCTGACAATAACATATAGTAAATTTAGTTACAGACATTTTACAGATATTTTTTTATCAAACTCAAATTCATATATCAAACTCAAATTAATATGAATTTGAGACAAAACTCAATACAATATCCACCACCACAAGAATAATAAAAATTATATAGTTGAAAATTTATTGCAAAAAAAACTCGTTCAGAAATAGATGCATTCTCACCGCAATGAGTAACACTTGCAGTCCCTTCATATGCCAGAGAGGGAAATGTGTATGCGGGACCTCAGAGTAACCTGCAGGCGGTGTCGTTAAATAAAATTGAATATATGGACAAAATAAAATTCGATAGCGTACAATATGAAAAGTCAATCTAATCTGATTTTAATAAATAACTATAAAATTTCAAATAAAATGCATGGAAAAATAAACCAAAAAACTTTCTAAAAAACACACTTAAAACTAATTTTTTGAAAATCGTCATCCTCATCGAAAATGACACAAGAAAACTACTCTTTTGAAAACCATCCTCCTCCTCGTAAAATCACATTTAAAAAACCATCCTCATCCAAAATCACACTTAAAACTAAAAACTACTCGTTTGAAAACCATCCACTTTAGCAATGTGAACATCACCAATCGGTTGGCAATGGATGCAGCAGGGAATGCACATGCAATGCTAACGTAATATCAATATCAATTAACTGCAGCTGTCATCGTGGGCCCATCATGTGCACGTAACACAACACAGCACAGCTGATTCCCAACTTTTACATCAAAGTTCTGTCGTGAGGCATATGAATTTATTTAGCTATTACTAACTCCGTAGGTGATCAGATCAAATGTCTGCAAATATCAGAATAATCATAACGGGAGGAAAGCGAAAGGTGCATGTGGATGTGGAAGTCGTGTTAGAATATTTCAGGGCCTTTGCAGGATCTGCCAGGATTCCTAATATTCAACGACAGGCCCTTTGCAGGATCTGCCAGGATTCCTGATATTCAACGAAACCCAATATTATGCAATTATTGTTTTTCTCGTGTGTTGAATGCAGAAAAAGACGCGGAATACTCGAAATATACATGTCCCATTTTTTTTCTTCTTTTTACGTTGTTTAGCATTAAATTAGAATTATAATAAAATACTTCAAAATAATAGCATATAAGATTTCATCCCTACATCCATACTACTGCCATAGTGTACCCACTCACATATGCCTCCAATATGAAGGACTACTGTATGTTTGGTAATGTCGAAACTAGTTTTCGACCAATCTTCTTCTTCAAGTCCTCAAAGGCCCTCTATTGACCCTTTTCTCACTAGAAACTCTTTCCACTTGCTTTTAAGGCATGAAGTGGAAGTACTACCACTAAAAATAAGGCTATGAATTTCCTTAGATACTATGTTTCACCAAAAAAATCCTAATCTCTGAAACATTAGTAGTCATTCATGATTTCAGGATGGCATTGATATTGGAAGGATATATTTTTAGCTCTCTTCCACCTAGCATATACCCCAAATACAACAAATACTATTATACAAACTCAAAATTCTTGATATTTTCTAGGATTTGGGGCTTATTTAATGTATCTACCACCTACGTCAAATGTCATATGTGCCCCTCCCATCTAGAATTGTATACTAGTATATAATCCAATAGAAAATAATAAATGAATCTAGAAGAGAGTGCAGTAAATATGGTTAAATGTTGTCTAGTTTTAAAGATGATTTTCCAGGTATTTTATTCTTTGACCCAAACCTAATGGTATCCACAGTTTAAGTCCATCTTTCTCAATTATTCTACTTATTGTAATTGTTCCAACAAATCATCTACTTTGGGAAGGGATATATGTTCTTGAGAATTATTTTTTTCAATGCCTTTTAATCTATACACATTCACCGAAGTCCATTATTATCTGGCATAATGATCATGGGTGACCCACATGGTGATGTACTTGGTCAAATGACACCAAGCTCTAGTAACTACTACAAATGTTTCTTCCGCTTACTTACTCTTGTAACTAGTGACATGTATAGACCATGTTTCATTATAGGGAGTTCGAAAATTGTTAGATATGATGCTCCTTTTCCCTCTTGGTTGGAAATTATTAGGTTTTTGGAACACATCCATGTATGCCTATAACAAATCTTCTAATTGTATTCCCATTTCACAGTAACCCTTATAAGGATCCCTTTAGTCTTAATAACTCTTATATAGGATATTCAACCTTGAATAAAGTAAAACATACCACTTTTTGGAATTTCTCAATTTTCTGGCTTCGTTGGAAGTTATGAAAATTTTCAACATACCTTTATTCATTTTAATGGAGAACAATTTTCCATCCTTTATGAGCTTGTATTGGTTATTTTTCCACATGAATATTTCATATTTAATGTACATGTAGGAACTTGCAAACACCATCCTACGTAGATCAAGGGAAACTACATCTAATTCTACTTCGTCAATAAACACCATCCTACGTAGATCAAAGGAAACTACATCTAATTCTACTTCGTCAATAAAATCAACATTGATAGAAAACCAAATTTTTCACTATTTTGTTACCTTAAACTCTACATCCTTACTTACCCATTCCAATAGATATGGGCATCGATGATCACAAACTTTCAATCCTAAATTTTTGACCATCTATATTCCAATGAGATTCGCCTATGATCTTGAGTCATACAAAGCATTTACCTTTGCCTTTTTACTTGAACCCTTATGTTGAGGAGTTTCGTCATTTTGTTCTCTTCATGTTGGTGAACACTACCTAGATTCACTTTATTCTGTATTTTGTATTGACATATAAACAAACTTCTCATCCACATCCAATATTCTTTTGAACCTATTTTATTTATAAGTGGCCATGGGATTCTTCTTCTTATTGTCTTTATTTCTTTTCTTCAAGATAAGCTTCAAATGAAACTTCCAACATTTTCCATCTATATGGCCATCAATGTTATAGTGATTTTAGTTGTTATTGGGATCCTAGCACTAGTATGTTCTGTCTACCAATTTTTTTTCTTTTTTTTCTTTCCACTTTTTCTGCCCCTCCTTAGAACCATATTGTTGCTTCTTTTTCTTCAATCCACTTGATTTCCCTTCCATCAAGCCTCTATTCTCTAGGTATATCATCTGTACATTATCCTTATCCACCGATCTAGGGTTGAAAAATATCACCTCTTTCATAGATGGTTATGTATATCCACTATATACTTGAGGATTAAATTTGGTTTCTTTCAAGGGATACCCAACATTATTTCCATATTCTTGAACTATGTGGTGTACTCATTCACACTTTGCCCCTGCTTCTTCATAAAGCAGTGTGACTATATTTAATGTTCCTCTACGTACGTGATAAGGTAAAATTGTGACTTTATGATGGTTTTAAAATTCACCCACGTAGTCACTGAGGGATCTCCCTCCAAGCTAAATTTACTCGTATAGATTTGCCACCATCTCAGTGTATCTCCCTCCAATTCCAACTCTAAAAATTAAATATTATAGTCTTCCTTTATGATGAATAATGAAATACACTTCTAATTGCTGCAACTAGTGATTTAACTTCAGAACATCGATCTCATGTTAGTATGGCTTTATATTGACCTTCGCGTCCATTTGGAACAAGGACTACGAAGGGTTGATGAAACTTAAACTAGATTTATCTCTTCCAGCACATCCCTTTAGTTGTTTCTCCATTTATTTCTGAACTCCCAATCTTGATTTTAATTTTTCCTATATGTTAGAGCCACCATATTCTTTGAATACCTCGATATTGTTACCTATGACCAATATGAGTAAATTTACATTATGAATTATATCTAACCATATGCTTCCAGTTGATAAAACCTATATTTTGCAATATCATGACAATTATTCATAAATTCATCAGCCATGACGAAGGTTTTATGAATTCTGGCTTTGCCCATCTAAATATCCTACAAATATCCATAATATAGACAAAGAAACATGTTGTTGTACCAATAGGATCTGTAAAGTAACATGGACACTCCACTAATTTTTTTATCACAATTGATCTGATAAATTACACTTAAAAATATGAGATCTATGTTATTAGGCTTATTCCTCTGTGGGTATCCAGATCTTTAGGTTAATATTTATTGTGTATAAATGTAAATTAAAATTTATATAGAAAATTGAGAATAGTGAAATTAAATCTCACGAACCACATTTGATAGTAGATATATCATAGGAAACACTTTTGAGAGAAAACATAGCTAGAGGGTGAGGTTTTTCTTCTATATTTATTTGTATAGAAAATGGATGTGAATAGAAAGAAGTATGGCCTATGGGACATGGGATACTAGAGTACAAAAATAATCTCTATGTGCTCTTTCCCTATCCCTTGCAGTTACTCTACTCATCTATGGAACAAGATGCACTAAAAAAGGAATGAAACCCCTTTTCCTCCTAGTGGCCCAGTTATAACACAACTCGATAGCCTACTAGTGGTTAGGTTTGACTCCATCAATTCTTAACCAATATTATAGTATGGAATTTTCTAAAGTATTCTTTACGATAATCATGTGTCTAGCATACTTTTCATGAGTTATTGGGGTTTATGTGGCATCGTCTTAAATTATAGTGGTGAAAATGGGAAGGCCAACTTCTAAGTAGCATAAATGTTGCATAATTGAGGAAAGTATTGTGTCATTGGAAATATCTCTATGTGTAGACTAGGTAAAAAAGGTGCAACACTAAAGTGACAAATTTTTACCCCAAAAAAATCACATTTGATGCATGAAAATGCTCCTAGAAGGTTTCATACCCGAATTTGCCAAACAGAGTCCCACTAATATAATTTAGTTAATTTTTATCATTTCTCTTTTAATCTAGGTAATGTGAGATGCATCATGCTAGAAATATTTTGAAGCTTATCATGCATTGATTCCTATTGTAACCATCCTCCTTAGACTACCCTGGAAATATAGCTCCTAGACTCCCTATTTGTAAAATGTTTCCTCCATTTCATAGTTAAGATGTAATACTAACAAGGGTTATCTCATTTGTAATTATATAACTGACTCCCTAGTCATTATCATTTTGACTACAGGGTGATTCTAGTATGGTCTTTTAACCCTGTTGTCAAGGCTTAGGTGTCAGATTACTCTTAAACATGGTTTAGTAGATGAAGACAAAAACTAACCATAACATGCGACCTATACTAATTTCCTCCCCTCAATTAATGGTCTTAATTAAACTCTACTATCATGATCATCCATCACGATGATAGTCTTTCTTTCATCGTGCATAACTAACTCGTTCAACACAATTAGCTACAAATCTTATATTAGGCATTACACACGTAACCTATCTCATACACTTATAATATTACAACAATTTATCGAGTTATGATGCAATACTAGATATATTTTTCATTATAGGCATACTAGGTACCATCAGCAACTTAGTGATATTCATGTCAATTTCACTGGATATCTTACAGAACCATATATGCATAACTGAAATGATATACCATCAATTCCTTATACCGCATGTAGGAGCATCTAACTTCGTTATGGCTGACATAGACCATGGTGAACCTTTGATAATACTATGGGAGACATTCCTTCACAACTGTTTCGCATGCATGAACATCTGCAAAACACTAAAACATGCTACCCTTTCTTACCATTGTAAATATAATCTTAATAACTTTGATATTCATATGAGAGCACATGACAATCACATGCATTATTAACTCCATCATTTCCATAAAAGGGGTAATTAAGGAATCCAAATCACCGAAGTGTTAGATTTAACATCATAATAAATGTATTAGTACGCAAGCACATGTAATTCATTCAAGCCTTCTCATGGCAAGGAAACATAAACAATCATCTCATAGAAAAAGTGGAACTATAACAAAGAGGGAGTAAGAAATCAATGTAGAAAACATCCATGCAATAGTATTCAATGAGGAAGAAAAAGAACACCACTTTGAGGGAGGAGCACCACCACCCAACCATGAATCACCTCTCATTCCCCCCTGAGCCAAATTTCTTGCCAATGATCAATTGTCCTCAATTGATTGATGCACTAGGTATTCACCCTCTTTCATGATTTAGTTTCCATTAGGGGCATCTCGCTTTTTATGGATTTTTCCATTTTCCTAGGTCTCTTTCGGAAAATCTTGTCTTTTTCTCCCACGAGGCTTTTCCTCATAAAAGCTTTCCTTTATCTCCTACAATACTTTTATGTATGATGGATCTTTACCTCCCATCCATCTTATGGATATCCAGTCCATCCAAGCTTATCTAGAATCACCTCTAGAAGCTTTATCATGAAATATTCATCTCTATCCCATTCGTCAATGGGATTTGGCAAGAATCTCCTCTCTCTTGGTGTTCCACCCTCAAAATGATTTATTTTATTAATTTATTTAATAACACATTTAGTTTTCATATTACATATCACCTAGCTTTCATCAACTTAGGTTTTAGAATAGTTTAACCCACAAAGGATGGTATCACATGTAGCTTTCCTTAGCTTAAGTTTACAATCATTTAACACACAAGGGAGGATATCACACCTACCTTTAACTCAGCTTAGGTTTACAATAATTTATCACACAAGGCAGGGGTGTTACATATTCCCCCCCAAAATTTTACATTGTCCTTAGTGTATCACTGCATCATGTCCTCGTTCACAGTCATTGTTTTATGAATCCATACCTCTCATGGCTCTGACATCTTATGCAAATTTTCTAATGTACATTGGTCACAAGGATTGCTCCCAACGCACATCCTTCCATAGCTAGATCAGTCTCAAGGAGTGCTCTCCTTTCATAACTACCTGTAACATTTTTTCAAACCATTTGTGAGAATTTATAGATGCAGAATTTTAACAATGATAAATATCATAATCTATCACTTAATATTACTAAAGTAGGTATTTCTTATCATTTATTTCATCTAAAGAATGCATTTTCTCTACTTGCATTCCTCCAAGCCTTTATGTTCTTGTTGAACACCTGCTTCTTGCAGGCTCTCTGCATACAACACATATTTTAGCATATTTTCCACATCAATATGACTTCAATGTCATAACAAATTAGTTCACATAACAATATATATATATATATAATAATTTTCATCATATATATTCTTCGTAATCATATGTATGCTAACTTAACCATGGTTAGCTATCCTTGAACCACCTCTTCTGTGCAATCACCAGTCGGTTGTCCTACCAGACATCTACGCAATGTCTTCATGCATACTCGCAAACAATTTGTATTATACACACCAATATATATATATATATATGTAGCCATACGGGCACTGTATGTACTGTTGTACATAGTACCATCTGTGCTACAACCCATCATACCATTCCCATGGTATCCCCTACATGGAAAAAACTTTGTCTAAATATTTTTCTATCATGTTAGTTTCACGCCAAACCTTCCTTTATCTTTTTTCTAACAATTAAAACATTTTTTCTTAGTTGACAAGGAATTTATATGACCATGGTTCATTTTTATAATCCAAGAAAGTTTTATGTCAAGTGCAGATCAATATCAATAGTATAGTATGGTATTCGTGCATATTTTCATCTTATTCATACCTTCTGCTTAATGTTCTAAACAAGATTATTAACTCACAGATTTTTAAGTTTAATATTCATCATATCATTAATTCATCTTGTATGATTTATGATTTCCCTTTTTATGCCTCAACCTTACCTTGCCAGAATTCATTAGGAGGTTCTTACATGGAAGATTCAAACGACTTAGTAATATGCATGGATATTAAGCATGATCCTTTTTAAAACATGTTTATCTGAATGACCAGTCAACCAGACTATGGTAACACATACAAAACAATTCATGATCATACATGGGTATATGTATACTTACACAACCATAAAATAATGACGCAACCATGTACTTTCTCTTTTCAAGTATTAGGTGAATTTATTTAGCCAAGCATTCTACAAAGCAATTTTACCATTCATGATTTTCTTTCATTCACCAATTAAAATTTAATTTTTTTCTGATGCAGTTTCCTACACTGCTCATCAGTTGGTACATCTTAGCTTCTATCATGCATATATATGTATTTTACCTTCACTTCCCAGAACATAATCTCCACATGCTCAAGCATGACTAAATTGGAGATTTACATGAAAAATCAACACAATAAAATAAAATAGAGTTGCAAGTAAAAAATTGTCTTTGAAGTCATTATACATAAGTATTTAACTCCTCTATGCAATTCCAAATGAAAAATTATTTTCTCATGCATAAATATTTATTTAGCATACTCTGTTCCATACTAAACATAGTGATGATCAAGTATAAATATAAGTATTTCTTCTTATGCATAATGGTCCATGCAAATTCCATCATGAGTAGGATAGCTCCATGGCCCGAGCCATAATAGCTACCTACTGTGCCTCTCATCACTCCCTCTACCCTTTGATGCAATAAGAGACACATGCTTAATTGGGTTGTTGGTTCTCATTGAGGTTTAAAATAATATGTATTGTTATGATTTTCCATATCTAATCGTCATGGTCTTCTCATGTACGAAGCATTATTTTTTACTCTTACGATTTTATTTATTTATTTTTATTTTTATTCTTTATTTCAAAGCCAGTTTAACATAATTTCCTCTCATTTAATTATTTTCACTGACCAGAAAATAAAACGGGTATATATATGTGTGTTCATCTTTCAATATTTTTACCCGGTTTCAAATCTTCCTGATGGAATAAAAAAAACTTACTATCAAAATCATTTAATGGAAATATACCTTTTTTGTTTTTAATATTGAATTTTTCACTGGATATATGATTTTTCTTATTATACAAGACACAAGCACTTTTTTGCATCCAAATTTGTGTAGTTACCTTCTGTTTGAGGAAGTGATGTACCCTTTTATCATTCAATCAAGCAGTCCATGCAAGCTAATCCACGCAACCAGTGCCAAGGCATGGGACAATCGGGTGATAACTAGAAGTTTCATGTTTCCATTAAGATCAGTTAGATTGTAACGCTCTGAGGGACTCATCTAATTTGCGACTAGGTAATTCGTTAACCATATTTATTCAATGTATATGATTATATACCAATGCAAATGATGTCCTCCAGGAAAAGCAACTTTTATATATATATATATAGTCAACCATGAATTGCAAACAGCATTTAAATGAGAAATTTCTAAATCGCATTCAATCAATCTGAAAGGATTTAGGTGCATCGAGATCTACAATAGTATAATAACATTTTAATTTAATGCCACATAAATTTTGAAACTATCGCTCAACAGTGACACCAAACCCATTTCAAGTCATAGTCTACTCGATCATCAACAAGACATATTAAAAAGGTATTAAATTGAAGACCTGCTAATAGAAGGTTAAGATTATAAACACCTTCTCTCTTTAAAAACATGAACATAATATATTAACGGACATCTCAAAGCTCCCAATATAGCAAAATCATAAAAATTGACTCCAAGCATGTTAATACCACTCTTAAGGCAATAAAAAAGGGCTTGAAAATTTAAATTTCATTATTCCATCTTTCTAAATCACGCCTGCTTATATCATGTGAATAGAATCACATTTATACAAGAGGAATAATGCCAATAACATCACCTACTTTTCGTTTGTACATTAATTTCCTGACCTTCACCGAAGTCATGGACCACTCATCCTCTTCCCTTACAAGGATCACAGAGGATGCCAACACATATTTTCGCACAAAGAAATATATTACTTCTTGCCACATCAATTCTTGGAGTGGACATGTCATCCTTCTCTTCCAAACATAGTTAAAGCTCGTGGAGTCCACCTCTCTTGAAGAGAACCTGGCACCCGACACTTCAAAGGAATGAACATGAGTGGTAGGGGAAGCATGATAATCATTTCCATTCTTGCGATGCCAAAACAAAATATGTGTTTATTGTCCGCCTTGAACAAGGAAGATACTTTAGACCCTTGACATCTATTCAATTGTATTCTTATGCCTTACTGAGATTCCCTAACATGGTAAGACTTCCTTGGAAACACAAAAAAACCTATTCGATCATCGAGAACTTTTGGATTTATGTGCCTATCAGTATAATGTTCATGCAAAATTTTAATAACAGTGGACTAAGAATGGACCATGTGATAATTACCTTTAACCACACTTTTCCCACTTAATATCATCTACCAAGAAAATGTAGATATATATTTATCCAACCCCATTTCATGATACACGTACAAACAAAGAACCAAACCCAAGCATTATGCCAAATCATATCCATCTCAGAAGTGAATGAATATCTCTGCATACTCTAAGTATTTGTCACAATCATTCTTGGGACATCAATATGTTGGCTTATTTAATGTGTAGTTGCTACGTGTTGAAGGATAAGCACACCTTAAGGATAAACATTATCCTAGAAAAGAAAACAATATGTTGATCACATGGATATAGTTGAGCATCGATAACTCTATCCCGCACCTGAGGATAATCATTATCCAATGCCTTCAATTGGCAGATAGGATTTCTCACTTGTTCAAAAAGAAACAACCATGCTATGACTTCCTTTATCCCTCTGAAGCTGTGGTGAAATAGGCCGAGAAGTCATATAAAAAAATGATAGTCTAATCAAGGAAACCACACTTACAATTTTTATGGGATCCTTCATGCAAGCAAAATCGTAAAACAAAAAACATCCCAAACACATCCTTATTGACACATTGATGATAACCTCTATCCACACTCATGATAATAATGCCCCGGATGATATTATCCATTCCTCAATTTTTTTGTTCCTTCACGCATGCAGTAAAGCAAATGGAAAATAGGAAATGACATTTACTAACGTGATTTTCTCCATAGAATTAAATGAAAGCCATTGCCTCTTCTTTGGCATGGCTTATACACCTGTGGATGTTAGAAATTATTACAAGAAGTTTCATAACCTTGTGCTATTAGACTATGCACAGGTTGTTGAGATGGCTGGATTTTGATCCATCCATGAATCCACATCGAAATCCATGTTATTACCTCTAAGTCTTGGCAAAAGCATTTCTTTTGGAACACTCCTTTCTATGGAAAAAAGATGCCATACAACATATACATGCTTCTGCTATGGTCATTTTATCACCTCCATATTGCGTTGTAGGTGATTTAGAAGGTGACATGGAATAAAGGCAGAAGGAATGATAGCAAACAAATGAGCATCACTTATATTTCTCACCCAAAACTAGAAGCCATTATGATAATAACTTGATTAAACAGATTTTAATGCTCCCTTTAACAATAAAATCCTCCTTCTTTTCATTCCCACAATCGACATTTTTGGCATTTCAATGGTGCTCTATAAAAACCGGATCAAAAACATGCTTGGGAATTGCCCTAAACACTTATCTTCTTTGTTGTATTATTTTTCCGAGTGGTAAATTATTGGGATAGATGGCTGATGGTTTCGCTGATTAGTGTATGGACGACTATGCTATGCTCGAATATATATATCTTGTCTTTTCAACCTTCGCACTTATGATTATCTAATTTTAGACAATATATACCGTCATGTACATCCTATAAGATAGTGATCCATAATTTGTATATGGGAGGGTATTGAATTTTTTCCAATCTATACTTTTTTTTATCCTAAGAATAATATCTCATGTTACATGTTTCGACAATCTAATTTACCTTATCCATTTTAAAATCTTTAGTAGTTCAACCTATGTATTTATGTCATCTCTTCTTAATGAATTTCTTTTATAACAGACATAAATATTGCATGCAACAAGAACTATGCACATGTTCTTCCCAATTATTTTCCCTAAATATTTTTAATATTTAGGTTGAATCTTAAAGAGTCCAGATTTAACACTTATACCAGGACCCTTTAGAAGAGTTTGTGGTAGTGAGGCCAAATTTAGGCTTCAATTTGTGCATTCCCTATGGAGGCGTATTGGCCCATAGGTCGTAAGGTTTGAACTTGATTGCTCTGATACCATTTGTAATGAACCTCCTTAGCCTACCCTAGAAATATAACTCCTAGGTTCCCTATCTATAAAACAATTTCGCCATTTCATAGTTAAGATGCAATACTAGAAAGGTTTATCTCATTTGTAATTATATAACTGACTCCCTAGTCATTATCATTTTTACTACACGATGATTCTAGTATGGTCTTTTAACCCTATTCCCAAGGCTTAGGTGTCAAATTACTATTAAAAATGATTTAGTAGATGAAGATGGAAACTAACCATAGCATTCAACCTATACTAATTTCCTTACCTACATTAATGATCTTAATTAAACTCTACTATCATGATCATCCATCATGATTATAGTCTTTCTTTCATCATGCAATACTAACTCGTTCAGCACAATTAGATACAAATATTATATTATGCATTATACATGTAACCTATCTCATACGCTTATAATATTACAACTATTTACCAAGTTCTGATGCAATACTAGAGATATTTTTCATTACAGGCATACTAGGTATTGTTAGCAACCTGGTGATATTCAAGTCAATTTCACTCGATACCTTACAGATCCATATATGGATAACTAGAATGATATACCATGGTGAACCTTTTATAGTACTATGGGAGACATTCGTCCATAATTGTTCAACATGCATGAACATATGCAAAACACTAAAACATCCTACCCTTTCTTAACACTATAAAGATAATCTTAATAAATTTGATATGCATATTAGAGCACATGATAGTCACATACATTAGTAACTCCATCATTTCCATAAAAGAGGTAATTAAGCAATCCATATAATCGAATTGTAGGATTTTACATCGTAATAAATATATTAGTACACAAGAACATGTAATTCATTCAAACATTCTCATGGGAAGGAAGCTGATGGGTCCAACCCTTAATACCTTTGGGTTAATGATAAACTATTGATTGGATTTTATTAATGCAGTGGTTGGTTGACTTTAATGATATTGCATTGTTGTTTTATTATGATGAGGACATGTGTCCTAGACTTGCGCCTCATTCCTCCCTGCTCTTACTATCCTCTGAAACCCTGAACTATGCATTCCATTTGTTGTGTCGTTGTGTTGGTTGTGAGGTCCGCAGTTTCGTGAAATGAGGGTTTGCTCTGTCTCTTTGCTCAGGTTTCGTTTCCATTATGCCTGGCTTGCAACTTGGTGAGGGTTTCCACCTTCAGATGATGTAGATGCTCCCTGTTTTGTGCTTGGTTTTGAGAGCCGGGTTTGGAACCCTTCATATTGGTCTCTATTGTCAATTTTGCTTAACTCTAATTGTGTTTTCAGTTGCAGCTTTGGTTTACATGACTATCCTCCATGCGCTTGCTTCACATCTTGACAGTTTGTCTAGTTTTGTTTTAACATAGGTTGCGGTTGTGGAGTGACTCGGCTTTCACTCTCACTCGGCGGTCGTCCAAAAGGTATGTCCTCCCTCCATGTTGGTCTTATCTATTTCGTTTTTCCTCCGTCATTGACAATTTGTGCTCCTTGTGGTAGTGAGCAATTCTGTGACTGCAACCTTAGTTCCGTGGCTTCTCTTCCGACTTGCATGGGCTCGGCTCTCCCTTGGTGAGTTTCTCATAACCCTTTCCTCTATTTCTGGTTGTGTTTTGTAACTGTAGTTGTGGTTTTGTTCTTCGTTTCTAATGACCCACTTGTTGGCCAATGCAGATGAGCGATGGGCTTGTTCGTCATCATCTCACCTTATCGCCTATACTAGAATCTGGAAGGGTCACTCCTTGGTATTTTCTTATTGATTGGTTAAGGGTTTTGATGTAGGGTTTTATGGGTCTTTAGTTGAGGTTGGCTACGGCCTTGTTGTGCCCTGGCCTCACTGTGCCTGTGGCTCTCCTGTATGTTTTTGTTTATGGCTTTGCTATTGTATCCATGGTTGTATTAATACGGTCCTGTAATGACCTCACGGTCGTTTGTAGTTTTGTCAACTTTGTTCTAGGTATTGGTCTCTGAACACTGAAATATGGATGCTTGCTTGGACAAATATATTTATATTTATACAACAATTTCGATTGTTACAAATTTGCAAAGGAAAAAAAATGTTTACATGTTCATTTATGTACCTGTAGCTTGCTTTCTTGGGTAATAGCTTTCTCGTTCCCTTGATAAGCACACTTTGTTTGTGTTGTTGGCTTGTCTGGGTGCTCTCCTCACTTTCATTCTTACTGTTCACTTATTTGTCTTCATTATGATTATAGAAAAAAATAAATTAATTGTACTTTGTAGGAAAGATGCTAAAGCTATAACATGAATGGATTCAGATGTTTGTCTTCAGAAATGTTTTTGTGCCTCTTCTTCATTCAATTCTATGATGGTCAAAAGGTTACAATAGTCATTTTCTCTTTTTTGTTTTGTAGAGAAAAATGGAGTCTTGGATAGTTAGAAAAGTGCCAGTAGTTACATCAAGTGGATTCTGAATAACTATCTTTTCTTGTTTATGTAAACTAAAAGTAAACTTTAAAATAAAACTAACAAAAATAAACAAAACACATAAGAAAACACTAACAGTGGATGAGATAGCCATTCCTAGAATTTAAATGAAAATGAAACTAACAAAAACTCAAATTGTTAGAAGAGACAAACACCCACCCATGACCTCCCTGAGCTGCTGAATTGGATGCTCTAGCATCAGGCTCTGAGGGTAGGTAGAAATTCATGGCTCCGATCCTTGAGCTCCTCGATAGAATACCATGAACGTTGTATCTATCGTACATCAAGCCATGAAATGTCTTCAATAGGGTGGTTCTTCCACTTGATGAGGTACTTTAGGTAGTCCTTCCTTCGAGTCCGCCTGGCCACTTGTGTATCGAAGATTCCTTCGATTTCAAGTGGCTGAGCTGATGACATTTGTCTCATCCACGAACTACTCTCTCCTTGGGTATATCGCTTTGGTTGTGTTGAACTGTCCTCTTCTAGACTGGAAGGACATGGGAATCAATCCTCCACATTAAAGATGGGAAATATTCATATACCTGGAGGCAATTGCAGTTCATAGGCATTTGCAGAAAACTTACGCAGAATTTTACAAGGTCCAATTTTTTTGAATTTCAGCTTATTATATTCGCCCTTAGGAAATCTTTCTTTGCGCAAATGTGCTAGAACCTGATCCCCCACATTAAATTGTACCTCTCGTCATTTCAGATATGTTTTTTCTTTGTACCTTTGACCGTTGTTCTGTAATTTTTTCTTCACATTGCTCTTGCAAAGTCTTCCCTGTCAACACTTCTTCTTTCTAATTGTCCCAAATCTCACAGCTCATGCACTCCTCGGGGATACATTCCATACAATATTTGAAAAGGACTACTTCCTGTGCTTTGATTCAGTGAATTTTTGTAAGCAAATTATACTTGACAAAGTCCATGATCCCACATTCATGAGTTTTCTCCAACTAGACTCCGCAATAGGTTTCCTAAGCTTCTATTCACTACTTCCATCTGCCCATCAATCTATGGGTGATAAGCGGAGCTGAACTTTAACTTTGTGTTCATCTTTTTCCACAAGGTGTGCCGTAAATACCCTATGAATTTTACGTCCCTGTCAAAAATAATGGACTTGGGCAAGCCGTGTAGTCTGACGAATTTTATGAAAAAAAGTGTGCTACATGGGCAGCGTCACTGGTTTTCATGCAAGGGATGAAGTGTGCCATCTTTGAAAATCAGTCCACCACCACCATGATGGAATCGAAACCTCGCTGTGTTTTGGGCAGACGCTGGACAAAGTCTAGATTGACCGAATCCCACAATCTATTTCGAATAAGAAAGGGTGTATATAACCCTATGTTCTAACTGTGCCCTTTTTCTAACTGACATATCTTACACCTGGTCACATACCGATTCATGTCTCTTCGCATCTTCGGCTAGTAATAGAAATGACTAAGTTGATCCAAGGTCTTGCCAATACTAAAATGTCCAACTAGACCTCCACTATGTTCTTCTCATATGATGTTCTCCCTCATCGAACATTCTGGGACACACAACTGTCCTCCCTTGAATAACAGCTCCTCCTACAAGTTATAGTCCAGCCATGGACTATTGTTCCTCAAGAATGAATTTTGGCAAGCTTGATAAGCCTCCTTGAAATCTCCATTTATTTGATACAAGTCCTTCAGGTGTTCAAATCCCACGTCCTTCTTCTACTTAGTGCATATGGTACCTTGCTCGCTTAACCACTGATATGCTTCAATACGAATGTAAAACTCTGCAAGTACTCCACCGATTCAGCTTATGTTTCTGCATAACATAATGTAATGTAGAATTATCAGAAAACAAGACAAACTCATTACCTAATAGATAATGCCTCCAATGCTTCAAGGCTTGAATGATAGCATAAAAATCCTTATCATAAGACTTCTACTTTTGCCTACTTTCATTTAATTTTGCGCTGAAATATGCTATTGGTTTGTCTTCCTAGCTGAGTACGGCTCCAATGGATGTACCACCAACATCACAACGAATTTGAAAAAGTTTGTTGAAATTAGGAAAACTCAAAATTGGCCTCTCAGTGATCTTTTTCTTCAATATCTGGAAGCTCTTCTTCGCAGCTTCAATCCACTAAAAATGTTGACTTGCCTTCTTGATTGTATCCAACATAGGTGTGCAAATTCCATTAAAATTCTTTTTAAACTTGCGATAGAAACTTTCCAACCCATGAAAACTTCAAACTTTGAATAGACTCTTAGGGGATGGCCAGCTAAGTATAGCTATAACTTTTTCTGGGTCCATTTTCAGCTCATTTTCTATAATTAGGAAACCCAAATAGACTAACTCCTTCTGAAAGAAAGTACATTTTTTTAGATTTATTAGCAACTTATTTTGGTGCAACTTCTCTAGAACATATCGAACATGTCGAAAATATTCCTCCTTGGTCTTGCTGAATATCAATATATCGTCAAGATACAAAATCACGAATTTCCCAATGAACTCCTTCAACATCTTGTTCATCAGACGCATGAAGGTACTAGGGGCATTACTCAAGCCAAATGGGATCACTAGCCATTCGTACAACCCATCATTAGTTTTGAAAGTTTTTTTCCATTCATCCCCTTCTCTGATTCTAATCTGGTAGTATCCACTCTTCAGATCTATCTTCAAAAAATATGCTACCCCACTCGAGTAGTCCATCATGCCATCCATTCATGGCAATGGAAACATGTACCTGATAGTAATTTTGTTTATTTCTCGTGAATCTGTACACATCCACCACTCGCCTCCTTTCTTGGGAGCTAGAACTATCGGAACTGCATAGGGACTTAAACTTTCTCGTATCAAGCCTTTGTCCAATAATTCCTATACCTTCTTCCTGATCTCTTCATTTTCTTTATGGCTCATCCAGTAAGAATATTTATTTCGTAAACTAGCTCTAGGGATGAAATATATGTGATGACCGATACTCCACTTTGGTGGTAATTTATCCGGTAAATCATCCACCACAATGTCACTGAATTCCTACAACATTTACTGGATTCCTTCTGGTAAATCAGAAATTTCAGTGGGCAACAACTCTGCTCTTGGTCTCCTTATAAAAGCATACTTTACCTCGTCATCTTCAACCTACTTTAGAATTTTTTTCCACCCACCAGTGGTACTTTTGTCCCACTAGTCTATGTTTTTTCTTCTTCCTTGATGGGTACTAGTATATGCTCAATCCCATCCTTGACAAACTTGTAACAATTTTTTTCCCATCATGAACAACTTTTCGGTTATACTACCATGGTCTACCTTGCAGAATATGACACACGTCCATGGGCATGACGTCACAAATCTTTTTGTCCCTATATTTGCCAATACGGAACTCCACCTCACACTTCTCATCAACTAGCAGCTGGTGACCCTTCTATAACCACAACACCTTACAGGGAGTTGGGTGCTTCAATATTTTTAAACCCAATTTCTCCACCATCTCTGTTGCAACTTGATTATCAGTGCTTCCACTATCTATAATCAGTTTGCAGCATTTTCCATGTGACTTGCACACAGTCCAGAATAATGCCTTTCTTTGGGTTTTTTCAGTTATTTCTTTTATCAGTTTCAGCAGTACCTTGTTCAAGACTAAGGCCTCTCCTGTCTCTAGTACATTCTCTACCTCTTGAGGCAGTGCATCTGCTTCCTTTGTCTGAGCAACATATGCTCCTCTTTGACCAACCTGTTCTCCTTTAAAACAATCAAAGGATTTGTGCCCCCACTTGTGGCACTTGTAACACTGGTAGGTAGCTCCTCTGCCTCTGCCATTACTCTCTAATATGGCCTTTGTCCCATAGTGTTACCATTTTCAACTATCCCTGAGGTCTTCGAACTACTACCCTCTTCACTAGTGTTGGCAGTTCTTCCTCTGCCAAAGGATTGTCCTTTTCATCTATTAGTTCCTTGTCCTCTCCTAGAATTCTTCTTTCTTGCGATCTTTTCTTATGCCTTTAAGGCAGTCTGGAATGCTTCCTCTATGGTCTTTGGAGAAATAATACTTATCTCATCCAATATCTCCAATGTTAGGCCATTCACAAACCTTCCTATCTTTTTTGGGGTGTCTTTAGTATAACCAGCTCTCAAATTCACCTGATACAATTCTTTAGTATATTCTTTCACTGCCATTTCTCTCTGCTTCAAATTTTGCACATGTCGATACAAAGAAATCTGGTAATCTTTGGGCAAAAACTTACCCTTCATCTTGGCAATCATTCTAGTCCACTTTTTAATGAGTAATTTATTCAATATTATCCTATTTGCTTGGAAACTGACCCACCATGAGGCCGCATGTCCTTTCAGCTTGGTGGTAGTGAAATTAACTCTCCTATCTTCGTTGACCTTCTTGGATTCAAAACATTTGTCTAACTCACTAATCCAGTCCAACATCACTTCTGTGGACAAAATTCCATCATAGTTTTGAATTTTAGGCTTTGGGTTAATACTAGCCAACAAAACTGACCTTAACAATCTGATTTTAGGTCCTTCTTTATCTAATCCATCTATCATAAATACAGCTTCTTCTTCACTGTCACCCCCCACTTCTGAATCCCTTCTTCTTCCTGCTTCTATTGCTGCCAAATGGGCATTAAAGATCCTAATCTCTTCCCTCAATCCTTCATCTACCACTCTTCAAATAGCTCTACCATGACCTCTTCTTCCACCTTCCATTTTATAAGAAAATCAGTTAATTGTACTTGCTTTAATACCAAAATTTGATGGGTCCAGCCCTTAATACCTTCGGGTTAATGATAAATTGTTGATTGGATTTAATTGATGTGGTGGTTGGCTGACATTAATGATATTTTACTATTGTTTCATTGTGAGGATGACATGTTTCCTGGCCTTGGGCCTCATTCTTTCCTGCTCTTACTATCCTCCTAAACCCTGAACTATTCATTCCATTTGTTGTGTCGATGTGTTTCTTGTGAGGTCTCCATTTCGTGAAATGAGGGTTTGCTATGTCTCTTTGCTTGGTTTTTGTCTCCACTATGCCCGGATTTTAACTTTGTGAGGGTTTCCACCTGCAGATGATGTCTATTCTCCTTGTTCCGTGCTCGGTTTCGAGGCCTAGGTTTAGAACCCTTGGTATCGGTCTATGTTGTCAATTTTGCTTGGCTCTAGTTGTGTTTTCAGTTGCAGCTTTGGTTTACATGACTATCCTCCATACACTTACTTCATAGTTTGACTCTTTGTCTGGTTTTGTTTTAACACAGGTTGCGGTTGTGGAGTGGCTCAGCTTTCGCTTTCACTCGGTGGTTGTCTAAAAGGTATGTCCTCCCTCCATGCTGGTCTTATCTATTTCGTTTTTCCTCCATCACTGAAAATCTGTGATCCTTGTGGCAGCGAGAATCTCTGTGACTGCAACCTTAATTCTGTGGCTTCTCTTCCAGATTTCACAGGCTCTTCTCTCCCTCGGTGATTTTCTCATAACCCTTTCCTCTATTTCTGGTTGTGTTTTGTAACTGTAGTTGTGGTTTCGTTCTTTGTTGCTAATGGCCTGCCTGTTGGCCAATGCAGGTGAGCAACGGCCTTGTTCGTTGCCCTCTTGCCTTATTGCCTATGCCCGAACCAGGTAGGGTCACTCCTTGGTATTTTCCTGTTGACTGGTTAAGGATTTTGTTGTAGGGTTTTATGTTTCTTTAGTTGAGGTTGGCTACGGCCTTACTGTGCCCTGGCCTCACTGTGCCTGTGGCTCTCCTGTATGTTTTTGTATATGGCTCTGCTATTGTAACCATGGTTGTATTAATGCAGTCCTGTACTGAACTCACGATATTTTGTACTTTTTTCAACTCTGTTTTATGTGTTGCTCTCTGAACAGTGAACTATGGATGCTTTTTTGGAAAAATATATTTATATTTATACAACATTTTTTATTGTTACAAATTTGCAAAGGAAAAAAATGGTTATATGTTCGTTTCTATACTTGTAGCTTGTTTTCTTGGGTAATAGCTTTCTCATTCCCTTCGTAAGATCACTGTGTTTATGTTGCTGGCTTGTTTGGTTTCTCTCGTCATTTTGGTGCTTACTATTCACTTATCTGTCTTCATTATGCTTATATAAAAGAAAATAAATTAATTGTACTCTGTAGGAAAGATGCTAAAGATGTAACATGAATGGACTCAGATGTTTGTCTTCAAAAATGTTTTTGTGCCTTTTCTTCATTCAATTCGATGATGGTCAAAAGATTACAATAGTCGTTTTCTCTTTTTGTTTCATAGAGAGCACTAGACATTTAGCAAACTGCCAGTAGTTACATTAAGTGGTTTTTGAATAACCGTCTTTTCTTGTTTTTGTAAACTAAAAGTAAACTTTAAAATAAAACTAACAAAAATAAACAGAACACGTATGCAAACACTAACAGTGGCTAAGACAACCATTCCTAGAATATAAATGAAAATGAAACTAACGAAAACTCAAACTGTTAGAAGAGACAAACTCCCAGCCATGACCTCCCTAAGCTGCTGAGCTGGATGCTCCTGCATTATAAACCTAGACAATCATCTCACAGAAAAACTAGAACTATAATAGAGAGGGAGTAAGAAATCAATGTACGAGACATCCATGCAAGAATATTCAACAAACAAAAAAAGAACACCACTTAGAGGGAGGAGTACCACAACCCAACCATGAATCACCTCTCATTCCCACTGAGCCGAAGTTCTTGCCAAGGATCAATTGCCCTCAATTGATCGATGCACTGGGTATTTAATACACTCTTTCATGATTTAGTTTCCATTAGCAGCATCCCTCTTTTTATGGTTTTTCTATTTGCCTAAGTCTTTTTTCGAAAAATCTCGTCTTTATCTCCCACGATGATTTTCCTCATAAAAGCTTGCCTTTATCTCCAGCAAATCTTTTATATTCGATGGATATTTATCTTCGATCCATCCGATGGATATCCAATCTATCCAAGCTTATCTAGAATCACTTCTAGATGCTTTATCATGAAATATTCATCTCTATCCCATTCCTCAATGGGATTTGGCAAGAATCTCCTCTCTTTTGGTGCTTCACCCTCTTAGTGATTTATTTTATTAATTTATTTAATAACATATTTACTTTTTATATTACATATCACCTAGCTTTCCTCAGCTTAGGTTGACAATCATTTAACACACAAGGTTGGATATCACACCTAGCTTGAACTCAACTTAGGTTTACAATAATTTCGCACACAAGAGAGAGGTGTTACACCTATCAAGATTTACGAACCATTCACTCTATATGGCTCTTCTAGTATTATAGATGCTTTAAAAAATAAAATCATATTGCTAAAGTAAAAAATCAATTTCAGTGAAATTTATTGAGAAAATGAATAAAAATTCGTTAACAAAATTATTGCAATCGTTCCATTACAATGAAAAAAATGATATGAAATACCTTTTCATTAATTGATTTGTTTATGAGTAATTTAATTAGTAATTTTATAATACCTTCACTGTTACCTTTCCATCTAATTGGTTAACTCATTGAAATTAGATAAAAATAATAATGTTTATCTTGAGAAATCCAATTGAAAAATGAAATTATATCAATTGAAAAATGGAATTATATATATAATAATATATATATATATATATATATATATATATAATAATTTCTCAAATATAAGAACCAAAATTCATTGGAACTCACCAATCATGATCATGTGATATCTTTTTTCCAATTTTATAATATATATATAATAATAATATATAATGGATTTTCTCAAGTTATAAGAATCCAAAATTCATTTGGACACTCATCCTATCATGATAATTGATATTCTCTTTATTTTTAACATTTTCATTGTCCTTATACTCATTTTTTTCATTCCCATCTTCATCGTGATTATCACTATGATTTTTGACATCATGCTCGCCAATATCATTATTATTGTCATCCTCATTGAAATAATCATTGTATGGTTGGTTATCATCATCATATATTGTTAATGTAATCGTCGCGGCCACCGAATTCATGGTCATCGTCATCATGGTCATGATCAAAACCATCATCCTCATTATCACCACCATTGATCCTCATCATTAACATCAATTTTGTCGTAATCATTATAACTCTAATAAAAACAATTTTTTAATATAAATGATCTAGTAGTGAGTACAATACAATAAGGTGATAAGCAAACTCAAAGGTACCTTGATTTTCAAAATAAAGTGTATGCTCCAAGGCTACGCTCCCGAGGAATGAAACTAAGATCATCACTCTTATGTAATCTCCCTCTTTATGATATCCAACCATATTTGAATCAAGGTACCAGTATAGACTTAATCCGTAATAATTCAAGATACAAAACTGTGGAGGTTTGTCGTTACACAAAAACTCGCAATATTGGTAAACATTACAAGTAAGTAACTAGGATCCCCAGTGTAACGCATTGCAGATGGATCGTCAGGTGCGCGCTCCCTCCACTTCAAAAATACGACTAAGGCATGAAAACATGCGATCGTGAACCAAGGCATGTGAGTTAATGGAGCGAGTGGGTGAAGCATCGTTTATAGGTGAAGCTGAACGACTCGTCGAACGAGCCGACCGTGGGTGAGAACACGACGATGGAGGCGTTGCATGGGGGGACCCGCACGATGGGAGGGCCGACCAACTGAAGGGCGTTTGAGTGTGATGGACGCACGGGCTTTGGAGAGTCGGCTGAGCGCTTGGCTCCACAGTTGGATACATATACATATGGCAAGCGTTGGTGACATTTCATCATCGCTCTTGGCTCACGAAAAGCCAAAGCAAGTGCGCAAAGAAGAGGAGGCCACAGCAAGGGGAACGCACATGCACCCGCCCGCCGGGCACTCTCAAACGGTTGGCACTTGGTTATAGCAATGCGGTGGAAGGTGCGATGCCGGGTAGTAGCACATGGGGCGAGGGTGCGGGTGAACGCACATGGTGTGGGCGCGAGTGAACAGACACGGTGTGGGCGTAGGTGAACCGCCCGGTTGGTGATACTTCGGTTGTGGATCTTGTGGGTGTGCACGGGCGCACCCGCTCGTTCAGCCAAGGTTGTATTATTGTATTTGGTGGAGTGTTGAGGTGCGATCGCCATGCACTCTTGCACGGGCAGGCGCCCAACCTCGTTTATGAACGCCGGTGGAGCGACGCTCCCGGCCATTGTAACAAATTCTTACATATAATAAAATATGTTCTTCTCTTGCATATTGTTGGCATTTTTATTGTTGTTTATCATGTTATTATGATGGTTTCCGCACATTATAATATATTTTATGGTTTATATACATGAATGAAGGCATAGTTCATAAAGTAACATAATTATGAAGAAAGTTGGTTGCTTAGGCTGTGCCGCACCCGGCTAATTAAAGGAAAAAAGAATTGTGGGCGTGACAGGGGGTATCAGAGCTAATTCAGGGTTGAAGAAGCTTGATGATGAACGAAGTGAACGGTTATGTATGCAAGGACAGGTTATGGAGAAATCATGGATGAACAGTCTGGGTTTCGTGGACTTGATGGTCCATGGCAAGACCATTCAAGCTCTTATGGACATAGGGGCCACTCATAACTTTATGACGACACGGTTGGCAAGAGAGTTTAGACTGATGATCCTCCCATCGAACATGGAGGTCAAGGCAGTGAACTCTAGAGCTAAGGTGGCGGGTTTGGCACACGAAGTGCTGGTTCAGATAAAAGACTGGACGGGTCAGTTGGACTTCACGGTGATGGAGATGAATGACTTTGATGTGATACTTGGACAAGATTTCTTGAAGGGCAACAGGGATATTGTTGTCCCCTTTTGTGATGAGGTGGTGCTGGTTGGGCAGTCACAAACATGGACTTTGCCCACTCATAGGCAAAGGAGGGAAGTCAAGGTGCAACATGTTTCTGCACTGAGTTTGGAGAAGGCTATGAAGGAGTCAGATATGGAGACATATGTGGTTATGTTCAAGGGAGTTGAAGGCAATGGAGTGGGGACGCCTGTTCCAGCGAAGATTTCCGATGTGTTGGCCAAGTATGTGGATTTGATGCCTGATGAGCTACCGAAGAAGCTTCCACCAAGGCGTGCAGTGGACCATAGCATTGAGCTTGAACTAGGGAAGCAACCCCGGGCAAGAGCACCTTATCGTTTATCAGGGCTTGAGTTGGAGGAATTGAAACGATAGCTAAAGGAGTTAGCTAATGCAGTTTTCATTAGACCTTCAAGGTCCCCTTATGGAGCTCCGGTATTATTCCAGCGAAGAAGGATTCCAATGAGCTACGGATGTGTTGTGACTACCGTGCATTGAAAAAGAAGACGATGGGAAACAAGTATCCTTTGCCATTGGCTATTGATTACTTTGACAAGCTTAGGAAATCCCGAGTGTTTTCCAAGCTGGACTTGAGGCATGGGTATTATCAGGTGTGGATAGCTAAAGGAGATGAGAGGAAGACCGCGATTGTAACAAGGTATGGTACCTTTGAGTTCCTTGTTATGCCATTTGGGTTTTGCAATGCTCCTGCTACGTTTTGCACTTTGATGAATGATGTTCTACGACCATACTTGGATTCATTCGTAGTGGTATTCTTGGACAATATAGTGGTGTATAGTGACAACATGGAGGATCATAAGAAGCACTTGGCGATGGTGTTCGAGGCATTGATGGAGAATCAATTGTTCTTGAAGAAGTCTAAGTGTGTGTTCGCTCATACTGAGATTCCGTTTCTTGGGCATATTGTTTGTCAGGGGTACATATGGATGGAGCCGAGCAGAGTGAAGGTGATTGAGGACTGGATTGAACCGAAGAATGTCCATGAGATGAGGGTGTTCTTGGGCATGACCAGCTACCAACGAAAGTTTGTAGAAGGTTACTCCAAGGTGACATCGGCACTGTCAGACCTATTGAAGAAAGACAAGAGGTGGTGTTGGACTGATAAATGTCAAAAGGCATTTGATGACTTAAAGAGAAGGATGGTTGCAGTGCCGATACTGAAGTTGCCTGACTTCGGGAGACTGTTTGAGGTACACACTGATGCTTCAGATTTTTCCATAGGAGGGGTTCTTATGCAAGATGGGCATCTGGTGGCATATGAGATTCGGAGGTTGCAGGATAGAGAACGGAGGTATCCGGTTCATGAGAAGGAGATGACTGCGATCATCCATTGTCTTCATGTTTGGAGGCATTACCTGATTGGGAAGTCGTTTTTTGTCAAGACTGACAACGTTGCAGCAAGTTATTTTGCATCACAACTGAAGCTTTCTGTCAAGCAAGCTCGTTGGCAGGACTTCTTGGCAGAGTTCAACATGTCTATTGAGTATAGACCGGGTAGACACAATGCGCTAGCAGATGCCCTTAGTAGGAAGGGACAACTTGCAACATTAGAGGGTGAAGACCGGGCAGCAAGGAGTAGAAGTCAGGTTCAAATGTCAGAAGAGATGCAAAAAAAACTCAAGGAAAGTGTTGAAACCGATACTTTGGCGCAAAATATAGTGAAGCAGATAAAGGAAGAGAAGACACGAAAGTTCTTTCTACGGGACTGTTACTTGTTCTTTGGGAACCGACTCTATGTTCCAAAGACATCTGGTCTCAGGAGGCACCTTTTGAAGGAGTGCCACGATTCTCCATGGGCTGGCCACCCAGGGCAGTGTCGTTCTTTCGCATTGCTGGAGAGGGGGTTCTTTTGGGAGAAGATGCGGGAGGATGTGGAGGAGTATGTACATACATGCATCATTTTTCAGTAGGACAAATCGGATACGTAGAGGCAAGGAGGACTGTTGCAGTATTTACTGATTCTAGAGAGGCCATGGATGAGTGTCTCAATGGACTTCATCACTCAGTTACCACAGGTGCAGGGGTATAATGGGATCATGGTCGTGGTTGATCGTTTTTCCAAGTATGTTGTCTTCGTTCCGACAAAGATACCTTGTGGAGCCAAGCGGACTGTCGAGTTTTTCTTTAAGAACATAGTGAAGTATTGGGGGATGCCATTGAACATTGTGTCGGATAGAGATCCACATTTTATAGGGAGATTTTGGACCACATTGTTCAAGTTAGTTGGGAAGGAGTTTTTGAGGAGTTTGAGCTACCATACATAGACAGATGGGCAAACCGAGAGGATCAGCACATTGCTTGAGGACTACTTGAGACATTATGTGATGGCTGATCAGAGGAATTGGCCTGAACTCTTGTATATTACTCAATTTAGCTACAATATTCAAAAGAGTTCTGCGACAGGGTACAGTCCATTTGAGTTGGTGAATGGACAGATGCTGGTTGCAATGCACACCATTTTGACAAGAGGTTTTTTGAGGAGTCCTCATGCGAAGAGGTTCATGAAGGCTTGGGAGGAGACCTTGGAGTTAGCACAGTTGTGCTTGCACAATGCTGCAAGGAGGATGAAGAAGTATGCTGGTAGGGGAAGACGGGATGTACACTTCAGTGTGGGAGATATGGTGTTTCTCAGGATTACCGAGGAGCAATTTCAACCAGCCAAGGGGACGACAGCCAAACTGTCACGGAAGTATGAGGGACCATTTCAGGTGAAGAAGCGAGTGGGGGAGGTTGCTTATGAGCTGGAGCTTCCGCACCATATGCACATGAAGCATCCAATTTTTCACATTAGTCAGTTGAAGAGATGTAGACTTGATTCAGACCATCCAGAGAGAGTTGAACCGCCGAGATTGTGGACAAACCAGGCTTGGAGTTGGAGAAGATTTTCAGCTTCAGGACTACAGGGATTGGTTGCCACCAGAAACGGGAGTACCTTGTCAAATGGAAGGAAGCAGTGGAGGAGGAGAGTTGGGAATCAAAGGACTCACTTTGGAGATGGAAGAGGAAGATTGTTAGGTATGAACAGAGGATACTGAGGCAGTCGAGATTGTCGAGGGCGAAAATAATTTCCAGTGGGGGAGGATGTAACGCCTTGCAGATAGATCGTTGGGCGCGCGCTCCCTCCACTTCGAAAATATGACTAAGGCATGAAAACATCAAATGGTGAACCAAGGTGCGTGAGTTAATAGAGCGAGTGGGTGAACCATCATTTATAGGTGAAGCTGAATGACTCGTCGAACGAGTTGACCGTGGGTGAGAACGCGATGTTGGGCCCGTTGGATGGGGCGGTCCCGCATGATGGGCGGGCCGACCAACCGAAGGGCGTTTGAGTGTGATAGACGCACAAGTTTTGGAGAGTCGGCTGAGCGCTTGGCTCCACTGTTGGATGCATATACATATGGCAAGCGTTGGTGACATTTCATCATCGCTCTTGGCTCACGACAAGCCAAGGTAAGTGCACAAAGAGGAGGAGGCCGTAGCAAGGGGACCGCACATGTGCCCGCCCGTTTGGGCAAAGTTGTATTATTGTATTTGGTGGAGTGTTGAGGTGCAACTGTCGTGCGCTCTTGCACGGGCAGGCGCCCAACCTTGTTTATGAACGCCGGTGGAGCAACGCTCCCGGCCATTGTAACAAATTCTTACATATAATAAAAGATGTTCTTATCTTGCATATTGTTGGCATTTTTATTGTCGTTTATCATGTTATTATGGTGGTTTTTGCACATTATAATATATTTGATGGTTTATATACATGAATGAAGGCATAGTTCGTAAAGTAACATAATTATGAAGAAAGTTCGTTGCTTAGGCAGTGCCGCACCTGGCCAATTAAAGGAAAAAGGAATTGCGGGCCTGACACCCAGGGTGGAAATTACGAATTCTATAAAGGCGCGGTGACTCTTCCAACACCCCCCCTCAAACGTTACTTGGGGGAATTGAACCTCGGTCCAAGCTCTGATACCATGTGGAGGTTTGCCGTTACACCAAAACCCGCAAGTAGTGATAAACATTACAACCCAATAACTAGGATCCCCAAAGTGGAAATTACGAATTCTATAAAAGTGCAGTGATTCTTCCAAGAAAAACCAATACACCGAAAGTATATATAAAGTTTTTATTTTCTATGTTTCAATCACTTTCCTTTACCTTCATATGTGTTCATATGATTATCATTAAACATAATAGTTAGTTTTATTTAATAAATTCTATATCATATTATCCCATATATTTTAAATACTAATTCTCTTCTACCACCATAGAGGTACTGCAACAACTAGCAACTAATTTACCTCTAAATGAAAATGGTCGGACGAAGATTTTAAAAATTCTATGAAAATTATGTTTTAAACATATAAATATTCCGCGGAAAATATGTTATAAATAGATAAAACATGTAGAAAATGTCTACCTCATCTCTAAATAAAAATCGTCGGACCAAGATTTTAAAAATTGCATGAAAATTATGTTTTAGACATATAAATATTCCGTGGAAAATATGTTATAAATAGAGACGCGTAAAAAATGTCTACCTCCACCAAGCTACCGATTTTGAATTCTCTCATAATAGTGAAAAGGGATTTATATTCATCAAAGAGGCAAATAATGGTTAATTATGCCATGTTCTCGACTTTTTAATGAGAAAAATGTTATAATATTATGCCAAAAAATTTACTCGATTAAATAAAAATTAAATAAAATATATATATATATATATATATAAGTATAAATTTATTGTTTAAATTTTTTTAATTAAAATTATCATATAGTAAGAAGATCAAATTTTTGAAGGTATAAATCTTTTTCTCAGTTTAGCATTCAAATAAAAGTTTGTATCTTGAGATATTTAATCTTTCTTGGCGCTAGATAAATCTATAGTTAAAATAGATCTATGCTAGTGGTAATATAAAAGACGGTACTAATTATGTATATTTTGGAAACATAAAAAAAAACTTTCAATATGCTAAATACTGTATAAACCATAACTCGTCAAATGGTATATACATGTCCATACTCTTATGTAATGAAGAATTAGTTTTTCAATTCCATATGTATGCAACAACCTTTATTCCTATGGAATATATAACAAAACCCCAAAGTTAATATATAAAGATATAATATATATATATTTGTGGTGTGCAGGCTTGCGCCATTACAATATTCCCTTTTTACATTTTTTATAAACATTTTAATTGGACTTTGGGTGCATGTGTGCACCATTGCATCTTCTTTTTTTTACAATTTCTTATAAACATTTTAATTGGACTTTGGATTACAAATATACTAAGATAAAGGTCAGGAATTAGAGAAATTTTGATAAAATGCAACTATTAAGGAAAGTAATTGTCACATACCTCCTTGACCCAACCTAACAATCACCCACTATGCTCCCATTACTAAATTTAACTTTGATTAAATTTAGTTTCTGTAGTTGTCACATTCATATTATTCAATTATCTCATAAACAAAGATAAGACATGCAATTATACCCATAAACTTAAAGATTCGACAACATGAAGAGTAAGGAGCCAACATAAAAAACATCTCATGAAATTGAATTAGACCAGAGTAGCAGAAAGAATCTCACATGGAAAATCGAGCACCCTCACCCATCCTAGAATTGAATTCCTCTAGTTCACCCCCGAGCTGAGCGTTCTTGGCATGGATCAATTGTCTCTTGTTGATCTCATTATTGGATATTTAATGAGATATTTCATGACATCATTTCCTTTAGCAACAAACGTCTTTTATGGATCTTTTTATCCATTTTCTTATGCTTTTCCCATAAAATTTTTCCTTTCTCTCTCGCAAGATTTATCCTCATAAAAGCTTGCCTTTTTCTCCCACAAGGTTTTTATGTTTCTCTTAATCTTATCATCTTTCACTAGCTAGGTAACCTAATGGATATTTATCTCACAATCAATTAAGCTTATATAGAATTTATGAATGAGTTATCCATTCTTGTTCACAATGGGATTTCATTTGGCAAGAATCTCATCTCTCGGTGTCTCATTTTCCAAGTGATTAAATTATCTTTATTATTTATTCAATAATAACATATTTAACTTCATTGTTATAGCTTAGACCTATCTTTTCTTAGATTAGGTCAACAAAGTGTTACATAAAATGGAGGGGTGTAACATACACCCGTAAATTTACACTATCCTCGGTGTACTACTGCATCTTACAATTTATTTCCTCATTCATAGGTAGTTGTTTCTGAATTTTCAAGTTCCCATGGCCTTGCCATCTGAAATAGATCTTCTGATATATAGGTTAGAAAGGAGTTCTACCACAATTCTCCTTCAATTTCTACTTCTAACATTTGTTTAATCAATTCTGTGAGAGACTTTAGATGCCATAAAAAAAAAAAAAAAAAAAAACTTGATTTTGTTTACCATAGTTAATGTCATAACTTGATATAATTGTACTACTATTTGAGTAAATACGGCTTAATGTTGCCCGATATTTAACTATGATTCCTCATTTTCATTGTATTGTAATAGGAAGAAATGTATGCTCTTTAATGCAATTTTTTTTTGCCGAACACTTGCTTCATGCAGTCTCCCTCCATTAGTCACAACAAGTCAAGGTAACACATTTGAACAATTAACATGTATAAAAATATCACATCTAGTTAGCTCAAAACATAACCATCAATCATAGATCACATGTAATCATCATAGACCAAAATCATAGATCTCATGCATACTAAACTGAAATAAAATACAGGTACTTATCCTTTAATCAATAATTAGCTTCCAACTTTTTCTTTCTTCTGTACATACTTCAAATCGGTTTCCACACTAGGAAATCACCCAGTTCCTTCTCCTCAGCCATGTGTACATCACACACATACATCTATACACGTCATCCAGCATCATGCAATACCTGCATCCATACTAGTAGCATCTGTAGCACATGTACACAATACTACCAATACAACGTGTACACAATACTTAATGTCCATAACATCCTATTCATGACATATACATGTTCCACTTGTTTTTAAACCACTTTAGTATTATTATCATAACATCACATCACTCCCAACGTTTCCTTTATTTTTTCACACTACATTTAGTCAGTCCATTCAAAGCATGCTCGATTTGTCGAGTGGATAATAAGGAATTCATGGACTTGTTCAACTTCTGCAACCATAGCTTAACTGAATAATTTAATGTCAAGTATTTACCTGCTTTTGTTTAGCTAATCTTGTGGTTGGAGGAAAATTCCAGCAAATGATAACATAAATGTAACTTTTCATAATACAATTTTACAATACTAATAACTTTGAGCTGTGGGATTGAATATGTCTCTAGACCGGATCTTAATACCAATGGAATATGATATCTACACAATCATAAAGCAACCTTTTGATAGCTAATCTAGTATGGCCTCCAGTATTATACTTGAATTTTACTAACAACTTTTAGCGTTGTCCTTATCCAAGCAAATCATTATATGGTACTCATTTTACACTTCTTCCAACACCTCTTCCAACACCTTCTTAGCCATGAATAAATTCATTGTATGTCCAAAAAAAATTGAATAATCAATATGCAAGTATGTACACCTCCCATACATGAGTTATAAATTGGTTACAATGTTCTCAATTCCACACCCACTAAGTTTTTAGGCACTATATGTACCAAGGTGTGAACATAGGTCATTAGCATGTTGATACCCAACTTTAAGAGTAGATCATGACCTGGTAGAATATAATTCAACAATTGTTAAATTCCTTAAAATAATTTGTTTATGAAATAATTGTTATGTTGTCATATTCAAAACCAGACAACACTATCAATGCAGTTTTACAGGTGGACTTCTTCCATATTGCTTGATAGGAAATAGTGGTACAAATTATGCATTTTAGATTTTACGATTGTCAATTTATTTGAATATATTGCTAGATATCATTTTATCGAAACCAATTATCTTTGTACAAAACAATATCGATTACGAGTATCACTTGTCCATCAATATGGTTGAATCATCCTTTTTATTTAACAATGAGCTATTGTATGGTTTGTTATCCTCTCTCTTCATCACCTAGAACCTTTTATATTCCACACCTTACTTGATGCATACATTATTTTAGTACTGGCATAATATCCTTAGATCACCATCAACTGTATTAATACAAAGCCTTACGGTTTACCAAAATTTTATTAATTAATTCAGAGCAGTCATGCTCCAAATCTAGTGTATAATTCTTGTTAGTCACTAGGCTACTTTGAATTTCTCTATTTCTACTTCAAGTGCATCCAACACCACCATATCTAATATATTTTTCATTTCATAAAGCATATATACCTTGTTTATATATAGTAGAAACACATAGTTCATTTTTATCTTACCATTTCCCACAAGAAGTACATTTGTAAGATCTACAATCATTCGACTCGGAGCATCTTCTTCTTGCTCCATATTTGAAAGGTTCCTATTTGTGAGATATTAACAGAACCCCATATTCATCTGGATGGATATGGACATCAAGGTTGTGAATTTTGTGGTTGCATACTTGAGTTGAAATAATTTACACATTGAAATTTGAGTGAATTTGGGAATGTGCTCTTGAGCTTGTATTTAATGTTGTCTTACTGGTATTAATTGAGAAGCACTAGGAGTTGATTTTGACATTCTTATTATGTATTTACACCAGATGTACTTTTGGGTGCGAGTCCCACCGTCCCACTTATCAAGGTCATAAAATTATTAATGTATAATGTCTTCTTCAACATGTAAATAGTGAGTTGTATTACATGTGTGCATAAACTTCACAATTATGACCTTAGTTCAGTTTAGATGCCTCTTACATATCTTAGTTATAATTATTGACATGTTGCTTTACTTAAAGAAACCTGTAGGTTCCAAACTCTACATGTACAATTAAATATGCATGTTGCTACTGAATATTTGGGTAATGACTTGGTAAGTTTTAGTTGCTTTCAGTAGTGTATATTTGAAGAGTTTTCCCCATAATGGTGAGTTAACGGTTCAACTAGTGGAAAAAACCACATCAAAAAATGGTCTGCATCATCACATGTAGATGCACCAATGAGCACAAAATATTAAATTGAAAGAAAATTATAAAAAAAAAAATCCATACTATCATGCCACACACACGGACTTGTCCTTCATGAACTTAATGATATTTCATAGGAACTTCATGAATAGATACAACTAAAGAAAACCTTCAGAATATGTTGTAGGATGGAATCAATTAATTAACCATCAATTTTAGCTATGTTAATAGAATTTCATGAACTTCTTTCCTAAGATGTATATAGATTCCATCTATCTTTTTTCGTGTTGAACATGACCTATGGAAAGAGAATATACTATGTTTTCTACCTTTTTATTGCTCGTCACCTCATAAGAATTCAATGCTTCTTCCCTTAAGATCTCTTATAAGTATAAATTCATACTATTAAGCTATGTCCTTGATTGTACTATGCATAGAAATCGTGCAACCCATAATTTTAATATGAGAAAAGTAATATGATGACAACATGTAAGAGGAGACCTATTAGCATCCATTTACACATAGAATTTAAACTTTCCTTATCCAACATTATCCCTTTCAACACTTGATTTCATATTCATAAGCCATGATGACCACACCACTAAATTTCATCATCAATACTCTCCATAATCATACCTTACAATTATTTCAAATGTGTTCATTCATCAAGCTCAACTATGAGTATATAAAGCTAGGTCTATCATGTGTAAGTATCTTAAACCAATTTCAAATCGTGGCATAAATTCTTTGTGCCCTCATAAGTTAATTTGACAAGAAATTAAGTTTGGAAGAAACTTCCACAACATATAATGAAATAAAAAATTAATATTCACATAATTCCCAATGCTTAACAAGTAGGCACAATAAAGTAGTAATCACCTTCTGGATGGCCACTTCTACCAATTGAAAATAATCAATAGATTAATTGTTGTCACTTCTTTGAATTACTCCCTACTCCATCACAACACTACAATGTTCTATGTTATATAACAGTATTGCAAAATTATTTGTTCAAATCTAACCTTACAGGGTTTCTTCTCCCTCAACGCTATTATAGCTATCCATCGTGGTGTATGAATACAATACATAGACTTGAGAAATTCAAGATAAAGAAAAAAGATTACTATGAAGTGCATCTAAATAATAAACTTCTTGTTAGATAAACTTGACCCTATGGTGGAGTTGAGGTTATGTCAACAATTATGGTTAATAGTTGTAGTTTTGGGCACTTAGTATTGGTGACTCATGGTATTGAGCCCATGGTATTACATGTAGTTGAAGCCCTTAAAAGGCTTGTGTATTCTCCATTGTAGGGAGCCATGGTTGAGTGGTGAAAGCTCTAGTTGTTGGCTGGCTTGGATTTGTTTTAGCCAAGGACAATAATAGATCTATTGTTGGTTGGTTTTTCTCCAATTGGGGTTTTCCAGATAATCATGGTGTACATGGTCTAAATGTGTATTTCTTTATTTTTATATTTATTTCTCTTGAACCCTAAAAAATGGTATCAGAGCTCTGGTTGGAAAGGGCTTTGGATAGTTGTTTGAGATGTTCCCATCCACGAAGTGGTGGCACTGGTTGAAGCAATATCTCATTGCACAAACCAACGATGTTTGTTGAGTGATGGTTTGATGAGGAGAAAGAAGAAAATGAAGTCTAAAGGCTTTGCCAAGGCCTCGTTCGATGAGGAGCAAGAAGAAATTCAAACCCTGGGAATATTTTTTGAAGAAGAAAATGCAAGCCCTAGGAATATTTTTTGGAAATTTAAAAAAAAATCAAGAAAGTCGTGTAATTCCTTTTTTTTAAAGAAATTTGTTGAAGGAATTTTATGGTTAAAGAAATTCTGAAATAGTAACAAAAATTTTAAATAAAAATTCAGTTACAAGAGAAGGGTTAAATAATGGGATAGGAGTCTTACAAGGGGAAATGCATGGTTAAACTTGTAGCAGTTCAAGTTGTGTGTGGGTCAAGATAGCAACAAAAAAAATAAAATGGAAATTTTCATGTAAATGGGTATACGACTGTAAGACCTAGTAAGGCATGCATACCCTAGTAAATCACTGGTAAAGGCTGAATGTCAACTTGGGTTATATGGGGATGCATGTGGTGGTATGATGAAGCATGCTAAACTAGGACAACTTGTGAGATTATCAAATACCCTAACACTGACTAGGTAGGGCCTAAAGAGCTGAGTGGTGGCTGGCTCACTTGGTAGATTTGGCTAGATTTGGCCAAGGAAAACCCAAAGTCAAGTTTAAAGGGGGGATTGTTAGATAAACTTGACCCTATGGTGGAGTTGAGGTTATGTCAACAGTTATGGTTAATAGTTGTAGTTTTGGGCACCTAGTATTAGTGACTCATGGTATTGAGCCGATGGTATTACATGCAGTTGAAGCCCTTAAAAGTCTTGTGTATTCTACATTGTAGGGAGCCATGGTCGAGCAGTGAAAGCTTAGGTTGTTAGCGGGCTTGGCTGTGTTTTAGCCAAGGACAATAATACATCTATTGTTGGTTGGTTTTTCTCCAATTGGGTTTTCTAGATAATCATGGTGTACATGGTTTGAGTGTGTATTTCTTGATTGTTATATTTAGTTCTCTTGAACCCTAACACTTCTTGAATTGTGAGCATAGGTGGCTTATTAAAAAAAACAATGCACAGTCATATCTCTCAAAATTTAGCATGCAAGATCAGGGAAGGAAATTATTACTGTTATGCTAAAAGCAATAACTCTTTGTTTGGCAGTGATTCCATCCCGAACAATTCCCTCCAATCATTAAGTCAAGGCTTGCATGGGCAGTTCACCATGAAGTAGGCCTGCAATCCCAACTACCATCAAAATTATGATTGTGAGACAAAGAAAATGTCTTTGAATAACTAAAAAAATGTCAACACTTGGTGAGCATACTCCTCATCTTTGAGCCAAATCAACATGTTCGTGCAATCAACAGGTAGCATCTTCTGGTGGTAAAATTATGCAAAAAATTTAAACCAAAGAGAGTATATATAAGTCAAACTCAAATATCTCAAATAAGTCATGTTTAGACTCAAATTCTTTTCCTCCACTTTCTAATGCTAAGACAACTCCAGGTGAAAGACCCAAAATAAGGAACACAATTACTAATAACAATTTTGACCAACATAATGCAGTTAACCACAACATTGGCACCAATTAGACAACGATCAAACCATTATTGTGGCCAATTCAGGACACCATTGCGGTATTTAACCACTCAACTCCATTGCTCTGCTAGGATGTGCATTCCTTAAATAATTCCATGCTAACACTTCCTCTTAGCAATTAATCGACCATGAATTCCCTTAATTATTTGAAAAATGGGAAGAAAGTGTTCCTGAGGGATGAAGTTTGAAATTCCATCATAGAGCAGATTGGCCCTTCTGTCAACACACAATCATAATCGTGCTCAATCCCAGAGTAATTCAGTGAAGCGAGGGACATCACAATTAAAGATAATCCATGCATATGACCATCGCCTTCTACCACCATTGGGTGTTGAGGGAAGGAAGTTGGCATTGTTCTATTCCATACTTCCATTTTTTTCTTCTTCTCTCCGCAATCCCAGTAAATTTTTCCATACATGTTTGACCCACACGCCTCTATAGCAAGAGTTGCAAGATCCCAATATGTGGTATTAATGTTAGTCTTGGCCTTCTCTTAACCTTACACGTGTGTGTCCATCACAAGGAGAAGATAAGACTAGTGTGATTTGTCTACGTGTAATCAAGGATAAACACTATCCAAATTAAGGATAACCATGACCATGACGATAACCATTATCCATCGAATTCTTTTGTGGAGTATAAGATTTCATAGCAAAGGGTAAGATCATATTTGGAATAGATGCACAATTCATACATCTCTGGATCCATGGATAAAGCAAGTGGAAAAGTTGTATTGGAAGGGAAAGAATGGTTGACAAGGAGTTTTTCTTTGACCATCAAATTGGAAAAGTGTCATTTGCTTTAAATCACATGTTTATACCAAACTTGATGGAACGAGGTTTTGAAAAAAATGTCTAGAAGTAGTAACTCCAAAAGGAGGAAGTATCTATTCATTAAACAATTTCTTGGAGGTCTCTCTATATCTTCTCATGACCTCTACAATTTTGGTTGGGGTTGATTGACACCACCCCATTTCAAGTGCCACAGAGGGATAGGTCAATTCATACACCCTCTTGCTGCAAGTCGAAATATTAGTACTCAAAGATTTCATTAGAAAAAATCAGGATGTAATACAGGCTATAATGCATCCATTCTCTTACAGTATCATCGAGGTTGTTCTGAGATATAATCCGCACAAAAATGTGGGGAGAAATCACTTGAATAGTAAGGTCTGGATAAATCAGAGCCTTTAGGTTTTATTCTTTATTTTTAGACACAACCCATATATAGTTCGGTATTAGAGCAGTCAGCTATTGCATTCAAGAGACATAATTTTCAAATAAGTTAATGCTTTAGGGATTCCTCTCTTAACATTTCATATAGATCTATATTTAATATATTCCTTAAATTTTTAGCCTACGTAATTTACATAACATTGTTATTGTAAATCCATTATTTGGCCATATTTATTTTTCTTGACTTATACATGTTTTTAATGTATGTTACGTATGGTCAATGCACACTCTGAATGCATTAATTTCAACTGATGCATCATGCACAAGCTACTCTAGAATTTCTTTGTTTGAGTGTGGTTGTGCGCGTGACAAGACGCATTGAAATTTCTTTGAGCACAACATTAACACATGGAGATTGCAAACCACAAATTATATTGTGAGCCACGAGAATGAATAGAACGAACTATTTTTCATGGAGAGTGTGTAACATATCTCTTTTGACACCATATTAGAAACCAAATACTATAGGAAGATACCTCCTAGACACAGTGTTAAAATCCACATATGGTGTTTCATCACTAAATTTAACTTTCAATAAGTTTAGATGCAATAATTATCTCTTAACAAAGTTAACACGGGCATTTCTACCCATACATACATCACATCACAGAGGAAGAATCAATCATGATCATTCAAGATCCCACATTCGAGTTTCCCTCCTTTGAGGAGTTAACACCAACCTTAATTGAGATAATGTCATCAATACACTCTAACTAGCTTTGCCATGTAACATGTTCATAGTCCTATTGTAATAGCCGAAAGTACAAATCATATATATCTTATGCAATATGAATAATAACTAAAAGGAGCCTCAATGGAAGCAACTCATCTGATGGTGCATAATGCATACAGTAGAAAACATGAACCACATGCTCTACAGTTTCAAAGCTTAAAACCAAAATCATTCATCATACATAGTTATCTAAAACATACGTATTCAAACAACTCATAAGAAAATATAACACATGCAACTCCATCATATCATAAGCTTAAGATTTGACAACAAGAAGTGTATGGAGTCAACATACATAGCATCCCATGCCATTGAATCAAACCATATTAAAAGGGAGAACATCACTTGGAAAACGAAGCACCACCACCCAACCTATAACCCACTCTTCCAGTTCACGCCCAAGACGAGAGTTCTTGCCATGGATAAACTATCTACTTTTGATCTCTGCAATGGTATTTAATACCATCTTTCATGATATCTCCATTAGAAGCATCCTGATTTTATAGAACCCTTTTATCCATTTGCCTAGGCTTTTCTCCGAAAATCTCTCCTTTCTCTCACGCGAGGCCTTTCCTCATAAAATATTTTATTTTTCTCCTGCAAAGATTTTATGTTTTTCTCAATGGATATTTATCTCCAATCCATCCAGTTTATCTAGAATTGAATGTAGAAGCTTTATCACAAAAGAATTATCCCTTACCATTCACCAATGGGATTTTTTAAGAAACTCATCTCTTGGTGTCTCACTTTTCTAGATGATTAATTATTTTACTTATTTCATAAAGAACTTACTTTTCTTGTTAAACATTAGACCTACCTTTTCTCAACTTAGGTTAGAAAATTTTTTACATACAAGGGAGAGGTGTTACATACTCCCCCCCTTAAATTTACACTGTCATCAGTGTATTACTATGTCTTACAATATTATCTCCTCATTCATAGGTAGTTATCTCTGCATTCATAGGCTCCCATGGCCTTTCCATCTGTTGTAAATCTTTCAATATATGTCGATTACAAGGTTCACATCTCCTTCCATCTCTACTATATGAGTATGTATGGCTTACATGGGCTGCCATTTAATGTATTTGAAGAATGCATTTTCTTCCCCTACATTCTTCCAAGCCTTTGTGTTCTTTCTGAACACTTACTTCCTTCAGTTTCCCTACATACAACAAGTCGTATAGCACATTTGCCAAATCAATATGTACAAAATATAATATTAGGTTATCTCACACATAACAATCAAAATCATCTGTACCCATCAATATTATGTCACCTGTAATCCTCATGGATCCAACTCATAATCACATGCATACAAAATTGAAATAAAACACTAATACTTATCCTTGAATCACTTCTTAGCCTCCTTCTTCTCTACACACTCTAGGTTGGTTTCCATACTAAACAGTCATCTAGTGTCTTTATGAGTACCGCATGTAGTGTTTACTACACACGCACAACTATACATGTCATATATTATCATGCAATATATGTATTCATAACGATGCCATATGTACTACTTATACATAGTACCATCTATACAATGGGTACACCATACCAATGTCGATAGCATCACCTACACGACATATACTTCATCCACATGTTTCTAACCGTGTTAGTATTATGAATAAAATTCCTTCATTTATTTATATTACCTTTACATAAGTGGATCAAACTCTGCTCAGTTTATTGATAGGAGAATAAGGAATTTCATGGACCTGTTTGATTTCTGCAACCAGTGAAAATTTTTATGTTGAAATATTCAAGCAATTTTATTTAGAAATTAATTTTCATGTGTCATGTGGTTGCATTACAATATCAATAATATAGTATCATAAAAGTAATCATTCATACTACCACTTTATCATACCCATACCTTTGATTATTGGCATTAAATCTATCACCTGGACAAGGTTTTAACAACACTGGAATGTGACTTCTAGTTAATCATAAACCAGACTATTGACTATGATACTTAGTCTATCATAGATCTTTGAAATATGATAACCATCTTACCTTGTCTTTAACTAAGATCAAAATTGGTTGGTACTCAACAAATACTCCACACTTAAATAATTCATGTCATATGATTCACTATTCCTCTTTTTTCCCTTCTTCAAACACTTTATTAGCGATCATGAATTTAGTGTAACTCTAAACCCCATTTAATAAACAATATGCACATGCATACATCTCCCATATATGAGTAATAAATGAAAGTTACAATATGTCCAACTGCACACCCTTTAAAATTTTAAGCACCATGTGCACCCTTTTTATTATTCATTTGGTTTTTATGTCTTGTTCTCTTTCTACTTCTAGTTATGTATTTACACTAGAGTTACTTTCTCAGTTTAATAATTTAATTTCATGCTTTAGGTCACCTTCATTTTGATGTTGTCTTGTACCCATCTATGTGTAATTTTAGGAGAACTTCACGCAAGAACTTTTTTCTTTTCTTTTTAGCTATAAATGTTGTAAATATTTGTTGTACTCTCTAGTTCCTTTGACCTATTATGGTATTCTAGGCATGCAAAAAAACATTTCAGTTCAGTTCTATCCAGCATCCTAGTTAATCAATTCAAATTGCACTTCATTCTATGTGACTGCATGAAATAAGATCATTATAATCAACCAAAATACTATACATAATATTTTAAACTATTCATATCCACTCAACTATTACTGTCAATAGTTCAACATGATAGGACCATGCACAACAAAAGTGAATGCCTTTCTTTTGAAGACTAAATTAAACAAGACCGGCTGCGTAGCAGCTAGTCCCTGCAAAGTGGATTTTGTCAGAAGTGCAAACCAAGCCAAGTTGGGCGATAGCATATAGATAACCAAGCCAAGTTGGGCGATAGCATATAGATGGGCGATAGCATATAGATGTGGTTTAAGAAAAGCACCGAGTACTTTGGGTTTTGTAGATAGGAAATGTAACGTTATAAATTATGAGTCAATAATTTCAAGTAAAACAAGGTTGTATTGACGAAAACACCAATGTAATTTAGATTCAAGGTCTTCTATGACACAATTAATCCATTATCTCTCCACTGAGGCAGCTGGGCAGTCAAGAGCAGTGTCGGTAAGATCACGGATCCAGCAAAGTTTTTCCTTGCATTTTGGATGACAGACAACTTCGGCTTGATCAGACGTTTGTTTGGTTTCAGACATGGACATGGAGATGACAAAGTATTATCAGATAAAGAAAGGGATGTGTCACTAGTCGGATCGACAAGGATGGAGCTTCATTTAGTGTTTCCTGAAACTAGAACTAGGCCCATGTATGTCCTCGCTTGATTTACCTGTATTTCTAACGGATAAAATAATTATGTTAAAATATGGCTGGAATATTGAGTGTTCTGTTCATTATTGAAAACCTCCCAACTTGTTTTTCTTGCAGATTCTTGTCAGATCGAGTCCTTCAAACTCTCTTACCCTTACGGTACTATCAACATTGGAGTGTACAGGCAGTGGATCCAAGCAATACGGAGATGATCATGACATGGTACTGGAAGGTTGAATGTTACAATATGGTCGCTGAGATCAGTATGTGGTCGATGGCGATAATAATACAAAATGTGGCGCTATCCTCTATGAGCTTTTTTAATCCAAAACCTTTGAAGTCACTCCCAAACCCATGTCATTCACTCATTTAAATATCACATGTCAAATCGCCTTCTACATCAGTGTAATGCGCCATTTAAGCATTACACTTATCTAGGTTGGTCGAGAACCAGCGATCCAGTGAGCAAAAATATATGCATAAGGGATCCAGCGATTTCAGCAAACCAACAATCCAACGATCTGATTCAATCCAGTGATCACCAGTGCGCCAGCTAATTGGTAAACTTTCTTGTAATCTACGCATATGGTAATATTTCACTTTTAATAAGAGAACCGAATTCCAGAAACATTTGAATTCGACAGTGGTTAAGAAGGGGAAGGGAACGACTATGCATTGGAATGACAACGGACCTGATAAAATCGTAATACCTTGCAAACACTTCGCAGTAGTTTTTGAAACTACATAAATTAAATTATAGAAACCCTATCGCGAAATAGGCCACACTAGAAGTACCTGTAACTTTGAAAACTTACTTGCAAACATGAATCGTATTTGTTCCGATTTTCAGAACAATTTAACACAAATTTTATCGATTTCGTGGAATGTTAGGTAAGAATGGTTCGCCGTAAAATAATACCATTCGTTATCTGGTATGTAACTTAAATTGAATATTCCCAAACTATAATAGTAAAGTTTATGATTATTGTAGTAATATCATCCTCGACTTAAGAGAAAGGTGGCCTTTAACATAATACCTTATGATCGCTTTGGTTCATAGATTAAGCTAATATCCATGCAATCGCTATACAAAGTCTATGTTTATGTAAGGATTCTAGAGCAAGTCGAAATGTGAAAGGGAAGAAATTATATCATTTTCATAGTTGATAGCTAGGATATTATGCTAGAAAGCATTTAATAATAATAAGTTCACGAGCTCAAGTATAACGCATGAGCGAAACGTGGCGCAGGACAACTGTGTCGTGGCGTCGAATGCTCCCCTTTAGTCGGTTCTGCCTGCAGGCCGGCCTAATTCATCGTCTTCTTCGTCGTCCGTCTGGTTCGGGATATTGATGTACAGATTGTTGTGCTGAACAGTGTATGTGAGGTTAGCCTGCGAGAAATTGCCGGAACACTTGCAATGAATTGGAATTCCAGTGCTATTTATCGGTGCTTCTCCAAGGTAATTCATAGCATGATGATCCTGAATCAAATTTTTCAGTATTTTTTTTATTTGTGATCCTCTGCGTTTCGTTTCTTATTAATTGTAAAATTAGCACAGCATTTTTCGAACTTTAAAGTTTAAACCAACGCTGCCTTTTAGTCTACGTTTCTATGTATATCACCCTAACAGGATACTCATTGTGTATATCATGTTATGTTATGCTCAGGTAAGGAACTAAACAGATGTTATCCATGGTCTCAGCAGTGTAGAACCCTATTAAGTATTTAGCAATCTGCTTTATAGCATTGCATTTACTGTGTACATGTCATAACCAGTCCGGAATTTATCTTTTGGTTTAAAGTTTAGAAAATATTATATGTATTGTCTGACATAGATTCTGCACTGCATCACGACTGTATTATACAGGTTCTAGTGCATTTTCATGTGTTATTCAACAAATTCTGTACCACTTTTGGACCATATTTATATCTTACGCATTATAAATATTATAAATTCTACAATGCATTATTAATATAGTATTGCAAGAGATTGCAATATGTAAGTTCTCTGTAAATTTTCACTGTACCCACTTTCACTTCAGATCGGCAAGAGCATTTATGTTGGGTAATCCCACCTAATCATAGGTATTTAGAACTAGCTAGGAGAATTGCGTTGCATGAGGCAAAGGCTTCTCCGGAGCAAGATCTGTTCTCCTTCCTGCTCTCTCATGTTGACGAGCTACTGCAACAATAACAGGGCTACTCGAATTTTTAGCAGAAAATCCTGACTGCTACGACTGAGTATTTAGCTCAGGTTCAAAAATTTACCTCCATACTCATCAATTCCCACGAGAAGATAAAAGGTTTGTCTACTTATGTCTACTTGTGTAATAGTTGTCAAATTACTTCAATCAGAAATTTCTGAAAGTATTTACTTGATTATGATGGGCAGGAACAGGAAGTGCAGAAGCTAAGACATCAATTGAATGATTTAATTGAAGAAAGAGAGAGGTACCTGCATGTTATCATGGCTTAGGCTTGGACATATAGTAGAACAACTAGAATAAGCAATCTCAAATAGCATGTCTAAATTTTTCATTTTTTTAATGAACTATGCTTCGCTTGTTTTGAACGCTATATTATGGACGAACATGATGACCTCTTCATTGCACTGAGGTCTTGAATTTGGTTGGACAGCTGGCTTGATGGAATTAATCGTAGACAAGCAGAAATGGTGGTTGCCCGAATTGCAGCTGAAAAGCTCCATCAGAAGAGGAAGATTGTGGAGCTTGACGATGAGATTAAGAAGCTTTTAGTGCAACAAAACCTGCAACAACGAATTCATCATCATGCAAAAATTAAGGCAAAAAATTACAGCTGAAAAGCTCCGACAGAGGGATCAATTCCTGACTACAGAAAGTGATATGTTGAAGGTATGCATTTTTTTTACCATATTTTGGTTCTTGATCAGGCAGATCACTGGGTTGTAAGTCATGTCGCAGAAATTGAATAGCTTTTTTAACCATATTCCAGACAGACAATGCTAATCAGAAGAGGGGAAGAATTTGACTAAGCTTAGCCTTGACCATGGAACCTTACCTTCTAATCCGCCTGCTTGGGAATAGAACGTCGTCTGAAGCTCAATAAGGTAATCACTTGAAGCAATACAAAGCAATATGGCCACGCCAAACAACTCATTTTAAGGCAGGCAAGTAAAGTCGGTTGCTTTCAGGCAAATCGACATGGCACTGCAACGATGGTTTGACACGCTAGGGCAATTTCGACACGGCAAGGATTGTTTGCCGTGGGCAGCAGCCATGGTTTAGCACAGATGATATGCCATAAGTATTCCTAACATTAAATGTTAGGAGATTAATGCTAAGGGAAACATAGCATTAGTTCATGAAGGTGTGAAATGGTCCTAATCACTTGTACTTTTGCCAATTTTACCCTAACTTTTCAGCTTGTATACCTTGTTTTGAGGCCAAATAAGATGAACATGTTTTTGATTGGTTAAAATCATAAACAAATAAAAAATATGGTATGGGTTTTCGTATCATTCGAAGGAACTTTGTTTTAAGTTGAAATAGTTTTATTGATTCTCGCGTCGAAGTAATGCTAACTACGCGAATCGGTTACTATAGTCCATGCAGCCCGAAGGGGCAGGGACTAATAAGTATTATTCTACAGATTATACAGTAAAAATATCAAGATTTCAGCCCAATAAACTTTCAACTTAATTTCTTCAAACCAGGGCATGGATCTAGTATTTGAAGAGTCAATCTGGTAAAATACCCTAAAATTTGATTATAACTTAGTGAAAAAATTTCCAAACAACTTACAGTTTCTCACTAGTTCTAAGCCAAGATCAAAAGAGGCGTCAATTTGATCCATATTAGAGATAACCAGCATAGAATATAGATAATATCTGAACTGTATGCTGAAATGAAGACATCTCTATAGTAAAAATGCATTTGTTATAGGGTACATCTTCGGTGTAGCTTCACAAAAATCATAGAATTGTCTTGCAGATATTATCTGAATAATTAGTGTGGCTTCCAGACTAGGCTGTAAATTTACTGACATAAATTATCTTGATTCTAGATGTGCATATATATTTCTTCAGTCCCTAATATGTAGTTGTTTTCCGTCCATACTAAAAAGGACTTAACATGTGCCCAACAAGACAAATTGATTAAGCGGTCATTAATAAGATATTTGATAGTTTTGATACATTATAACTCCAATAATAAAATTTCAAAAGCACATTTCCATCTACTCTTCTATATAGGATTCAAGTAATTACAATACATATTTTGAGGACAAAATCTATCAGTATTCAGAACATGAAATATGCATGCTATGAAATAAAGCTTCGAAGCACAATCATTATACCTCTGAAGAAGGCGTAATGCACTACAAAGAGCCCTCAAATCAGAAACCCCACCTTCTCCATTTCTGCTCTCTTCATCATTTTGGAAATACTTGAAGCTTGGAATTTTGGTAGAAAGATACTTGTCCAGGCTTATGTCATTTAATACTGGACGTCCAAATAACTTTTCGGTGGACCGAGTGACTATATTCACGGTTTAATGATAATCATTACGAATATCTGTAATCTGAAAGCAATCATCTACAATTATAATACACCTTCATTGCACGTACTCCATGAATGGAAAATGTAGTAGTATATGACCAACATAACACAGAATATTTGGATCCCTTGTAAACAAACCAACAATATCAAAACTATGAGCCATTGGCACAACATCAATGGTGAACCAGCCCCATGGGAAGAAGGGAACCCTAAAATACCGCAGAATGTAGCAGGCACTGTGACACTTCCTCCTGTAGCTGTACCAATAACAAAGTCAACAAGCTGAGTTGTAACTGCCACAACAGACCCACTAGAAGATCCTCCAGGTATTCGTGAGGGTGAAGCTAGATTAGTTGGAGTTCCGTAGAGTTTTTTTCTCCATTAATGTTCTATGCCATCTCATCCATGATAGTTCTCCCAACACATGTTGCTCCTCCCTGTACAACAAATGTAACCATAGGTTCCATTCGAATTGCAGGTTCATATGTCCTTCACAAGTCTGGATTTCCAAAGCCAGTTACATATCCTTCTATATCAAATAGTTATTTAATTGCGAAAGTAGGGCCCGTAAGAGGGTGGGTTGCTTTTTGAGGTGAGGGCTAAGGATGAGGAAGGAGCTTAATCTACTTAGAAAATGTGTCAAAATCTTCCTTAATTCCCTTCTTCCGTCTCCTGATAGCTAAAAATATTCCCGCTAACCCAAAATCCCAACAACACCCATATGTTTGCAGCAGACATTGTTATCCATAAATCATTGCTTTGGTTGAGCTTTCCATTAATTTGGGGCAAAGCACACCGACTTGCATCTCTTGCTGGTGTAATGGAGAAAATGATAGCACCATGTTTATTTCCCTCAACATCAAACCCTTCGAGAAATGTGTTTCACAACTATCCATTTCCGACCATTGTTGTTGTCGCATATTCAATAGAGCTTCCTCTTTATTCCTTGCTATCTTGTGTTTTCAAGCCAACCATTGCGTATGTGAGTCAGGGAATCTATCCAAATCATAATGTTCTTAAATCTCTGTAAATGAAATAAATTTATTTCGACGACACTAAAACAATGTGGTTTTTGCGTCATAAGGGGGGTTTTCCTTCGATCAGTTTTGAGCTGTAAATTTACATAGAAACCCTCCGAACCCAAGTTTTGTAAACATTGACACAAATCCAACATGCACTAAAGTAGCATCTCAACAATAACATTCACAGACGATAAGCATTTAAATAGTCCTCAACTCACATCAATCTGTGATTGAATATTTATATTAGGTTCCCAATTAATAATAGATTGTGTATGTTGGATAAAGGGGCATCTAACAATTCCTTGGATGCAAGTGATGGATTGGAGCTAGAGGAGAGATGATGCAGGAGCATCCAGCTCCGAGGAGACAGAAAGTGGTTGACGGTCTCATGGAGAGACAAGAACACACAATCATACATGCATAGCTGGACAGGTGTTAGACTTGTCAGTTATTTTACTTTATTTATTTGTTTTATTTTTCAAAAGGTCGTTAGGACCAAATCAATTAAAATTGTGAACTGTTTCTTTTCAATAGGAATTAGTAACAGTAAAATAGGTTGATAGTTAATTAGTCTCCTTATGAATTGTGTTAGTTAGGAACAGTTAGAAATTGGTGGACAGTTACCCATTTCTGTTGGGGCAGTTCTACCTGAACAAAGAACTGTTGTGCCTCAGGAGATTAAACAGAAAAAGACAAACAATGTAAAGGATTCCTCAGACAGAGAAAGGATAGATACAGTCATTTCAAAATAAACATTTTTTTTTTTTATTTTCTCTATTGAATCACCACTGTACAAACTGATTTCATGCATCAATACATAAACTCTGTGTAACAAAATTACGTTGGACTAACGAGACAGATAATATTCACAAGAAGAGCAGGCGCTGTCAAATATATCATATCCAGACAAAGGAAGACGAGAATTCATGAATAACAAGACAGATAATATTCACAAGAAGAGCAGGCGCTGTCAAATGTATCACATCCAAACAAAGGAGGACGAGAATTCGTGAATGCAAACAACCTTTCAGGTAATTCGAAAAAAAAACCCTCACATTATTTTATGAACAACGCAAATACCAGAATGTAACAAATATGATATTGTATCATTTCACTAAACTGTCATAACAAAGCAAATACAGTCCAGGCGTCTCACGTTTCTTCACCCCTGTGAGCATCACCCGATGCAATGAGTGCTAAGTGAACTATTCAAAAATCATGAGAAATTAGTCAGTTACGACTACCTCTCATGGAAATGGTCATACGTGAATGACTTACCTAACGCAGTTGAATCCCAAAATGATATCTAATATAATGCACTGCGTAATCCCCCATACTTAAAGTCTCACGTTTCTTTTGAACAAAAACTTCATTAAAAAGACAGAACCTCGAAATAGAGTTTCGAACAAATGTTTGTTACAACCAGATGGAATAAACCAAATTAATACAGTAAGGAATCACCAACAGAATCGGCGAACAAGGGTCTCAAACAACCCGAGGGTTTCTATTAACCGAACAACAAAACTACAGGACGAGGGTTCGAAGCAACGAATACCCATCTTACAAGTTAACCAAACATCGACATAAAGGACGAGGGCTTGAAGCCACCAAATACCCATCTACAGAACAAGGGTTTCGACAACCGAGTAGCAATATTACAGAATGAGGACAAAAGACCAACGCACAAGACCGAAAGGGAGTTACACAGTCACAAATACTATCTATTTCACTGTGCAAATGATAGACTAGAACAATCTGAAGTCTCAAAACCTTTAAAGTTGCAGCCAAACTAACATGGAAGGACCCTACCCGTAGGGAAGAACTGAAGAATTCGAGCGATTGCAGAGACAGTGGAGTGTGTTGAACCACAGAGACCGACGACATTGAGCCACCTGCAAGTGAAATGGAGGCGGATTAGTATTGTTTACCGTCAGCAGAAGCATTAAAAACAACAAACGGGTGAAATAGAAACAAAGAACCTCACCTGAAACTAAGGGAGCCGAGTCGAAAACCACAATGACTACCATACCCCTGAAGACCAGTAGTGAGGGCATTAGGGTCGGAGAGATAAGGGGAAAATAAGTTTAACAGAGAACCAGCATTTACCTGGATAACCGAGTCGAAGCGCAATAGCTTGGTGGAACCCCTGTCACGAGACCAACTTACAGTTTAATCAAATAGAAATAACATTTGAATGACAAAAAAATTTGCGTGACAAACAGTGAGTCAAAGATTATCATCGTGCAGAACGGAGCTCGCCTTACAGTTCGTTGTAAACCCAACACCATAGCAGCAGAGGGCCGAGAATACCCATAAAACCAGGGTTGAAACCTGAATGACGGAGGAGTGAGAACTCCCACAGAGCAGAGCTAAAGGTTGGTGCAGCGAAAAGGCGGAAATGAAAATAGAGCGGGCTTAGGGTTGACAAAAGCCAACAACCGTATAAGGGAGAAACGGCAGGTGGAGGTCCCAGAACCGGCATGACCAGCCGATAACCCAATAAAATATCTGTCAAACGTACTCAGCATTAAAGTCAACAACTAATTCATTTAAAGTGCCAAGTGTTGTCACTTGTGGTCGCATTGGGAACGGCGAGAGGCCATCAAAAGTGGTATCAGAGCTAGTTTCTTGAGTTGGAACAAATGGAACAGGTGGAAGCTGAAGGAAGAGGAAGAGAAGAGGAAGAGGACGAGTAGTCCGTAGGATAGCAGATGAGGGACTTTGAGAGGAGATTCGAGTTTTGCGTGAAAGATTGACACTGGTGGAGGCTGGGGGAAGGAGAGACCCAACAGATGATAGTGATGAAGACGTAGCTGAACCAGAGGACGAGTTTGAAGGGGTCACACCGGAACATAGATTGTTGAAATCAGTTTTGCTGTCCAGTCATAAGCCAAGGCATGAGTTACCCACTTATGACGGGAGTTTGTCTGCAGATGTGTTATTAGATTGGCTGAGTGAAGTAAATAAATTTTTTGAGTTTGAGGAAACCAGTGAGGACAAACAAGTGAAGTTCACCGCCACCAAACTGAAAGGACATGCGTCCTTGTGGTGGGACAACATTCAGGCAGAGAGGAAGAGCCTACACAAACAGCCTATAAAGAAGTGGGCCATAATGGAGGCAAAACTAAAGGAAAAGTTCCTGCCAAAAGATTACCAGATCATGTTGTACAGACAGGTACAGAACTTGAAGCAAAGAGGAATGACTGTTAGGGAATTTACAGAGGAATTTTATAACTTGAATTTACGAGCAGAGTATGTGGAAGATACCCCAGAAAAAATAGCCAGATTTGTGAATGGCTTGAGGGGGGAGATTCTGGATGAAATCGGTATCCTCTCACCTCAAACGTTGGATGAAGCCTATCAGTTTGCACTGAAGGCAAAGGAGAAAATTAACAGGAAGCAGAACGCCAAGAGAGGAGGTGGATCTGGCAGGGGAAAAGGCAAGGTTTTTGGCAGAGGTAGAGGTACAGGCTCAAATGAGGAGGGCAACAGTTCCAAATCTGTTGGCGAAATGGAGAAGGACAATAGCACCAGGGAAGGACGACCAGCTCAGCGAGGGCGAGGATTTGGTCGAGGCAAGGGAACTGTCTAGTGCTATCGTTGTCACAAATTGGGACACAAGTCATATGACTGTCCTGAAGGTGAACCAGCAGGTGGGAGAGGAACTTATGTTGCTCAGCCAGAGGATGTTGAGGAGACACCTCAAGAAGCAGAGAATACACTGGAGACAGGCGAAGCTTTGGTGTTAAATAAAGTGTTGTTAAAACTAGGAAAAGAGGTTGCAGAACCGGATCAACGAGAGGCTTTGTTTCGCACTGTCTGCAAGTCACAGGGTAAGTGCTGTAAATTGATCATTGACAGTGGGAGTACCAACAATTTAGTAGCTGTGGAGATGGTAGAAAAGCTGGGATTGAAGAAACTAAAGCATCCTACTCCCTACAAAGTGTCATGGCTGCAGAAAGGGCATCAACTATTAGTTGATGAACAGTGTGAGGTAGAGTTTCAGATCGGTAAGTATAAGGACAAGATCCTTTGCGATGTCATGCCAATGGATGTCTGTCACTTACTGTTGGGACGACCTTGGCAGTTTGATAGAAGTACAGTTCATGATGGAAAAACCAACTGCTATAAGTTTGTTAAAGACGGGATCAAGCATACGCTTGTACCCATCAAGGAAGAAAATACAGTAGAAGCTAGTGGGGTGAAAGCACTACTGTTAGGCGGAAAGGAGTTTGTAAAACAGATTGAGGACAGCGAAATAAATTTTGTTGTCATAAGGAGACCAAAGGCAGTGGTACTTCATACACAGATTTCAGATTTGCCCGAAGAAGTTTAGAAGTTGCTGCAGGATTTTGGAGACATTTTGGTAGATGATCTTCGAGATGAATTGCCACCAAGGAGAGGTATTAGTCACTGTATTGAATTTATACCAGGAGAAATCCTGCCAAATAAAGCAGCTTATCACATGAGTCCTAAAGACCATGAAGAAATCAGGAAACAGGTCCAGGAGTTGTTGGACAAAGGTTTGATTCGAGAAAGCATGAGCCCATGTGCAGTACCAACTGTTTTTGCTCCAAAGAAAGGAGGAGAGTGGAGAATGTGTACATATTCCAGGGCTATTAACAAAATTACTGTTAGGTACAGGTTTCCCTTACCGAGAATGGATGATATGATGGATTGTTTGAGTGGAGCGGCTTATTTTTCGAAGATTGACTTGAACAGTAGATATCACCAGATCCGGATTCGGGAAGGAGATGAATGGAAGACTGCTTTCAAGACGAACGAAGGCTTATATGAGTGGCTGGTGATGCCATTTGGTTTGAGCAATGCTCCCAGCACGTTCATGCGCTTGATGAATGAAGTGCTGAAGGAATTTAATGGTAAGTTCGTAATAGTTTACCTGGATGATATTCTGATTTTTAGCAAGACTAAAGAAGAACATTTCAGACATTTGCAGAGTGTGTTGAGAAAGTTACAGCAGAACAAGCTGTTAATTAATCTGAAGAAGTGTACTTTTTTCAGCGAGAATTAGTGTATCTGGGCTTTGTCATTGCAGAAAATGAACTAAAATTGGACCCAGAAAAGGTGACAGCTATAATTAGCTGGCCTTCTCCGAAAAGTTTATTTGAAGTCCGAAGTTTCCATGGACTAGCCAGTTTTTATAGGAAGTTTATCAGAAATTTCAGCGAGATTTGCGCACTAATGTTGGATACGATCAAGAAAATAAATCAGCCATTTCACTGGACTGAAGCAGCAGAAAATAGTTTTCAGATCTTGAAAAAGAAGATTACTGAAAGACCAGTGTTAAGACTGCCTGATTTCAACAAACTTTTTCAAGTTCGTTGTGATGCCAGTGGTATGGCCATTGGGGCAGTCCTTAGTCAGGAGGACAGACCGGTTTCTTATTTCAGTGAAAAGATAAATGAGAGCAGGCAAAAATACTCAACCTACGACAAGGAGTTTTATGCCATTGTGCAAGCTTTGAAACATTGGCGACATTATCTGTTAGGTAACGAGTTTGTTTTAGTCTCTGATAGTTCTGCATTACAGTACATTATGCAGCAGCATAAATTGAACCATAAGCATGCAGCTTGGGTTGAGTACTTGCAAATTTTCACATTTGTACTAAAACACATTAGTGGGCAATCAAATAAGGTGGCAGATGGACTGAGTAGAAGAACGTTGCTTCTACAGGAAAGCACGATGCAGATTTTAGGCTTTGAACATTTAAAAGAGCTGTATCCGACCGACACCGAGTTTAGGGAGGCCTATGAGGCTTGCCAAAACCCGTTGTTACGAAATAACAACATGTGGTTAAACTATAATCTACAGGAAGGATTGCTGTTTAAGGGAGGACAGTTGTGTATTTCCAACTGTTCTATGTGAGAAAACATTATACAGGAAAAACACAGTGGAGGCCTGGCTGGACATTTCGGTATTGACAAAACGATTGCTCAGGTACAGCATTTTTATTTCTGGCCAAAGTTGCAGCGGGATGTGCAGAGGTACGTGACTAGATGTAAAATTTGTCAACTGGCAAAAGGTCACAGTCAGAACACTGGACTTTATATCCCATTACCCATTCCTAGCCGACCATGGGATTCAGTTAGTATGGATTTTGTACTGGGTTTGCCGAAGACACAACGAGGTTTTGATTCAGTAATGGTTGTGGTAGACTGATTTTCAAAGATGGCACACTTTGTACCATGCAGGAAAACCAGCGATGCTACGTACATAGCACATCTTTTCTTTACAGAGATCGTGCGGTTGCATGGACTTCCAAGATCCGCTATCTCTGACAGAGATGTAAAGTTCACCGGTCATTTTTGGAGAACTCTGTGGAAAAAGTTGAATACCCAGTTGCAGTTCAGCTCCGCTTATCATCCACAGACGGATGGTCAGACGGAGGTAGTAAACCGAAGTCTGGGAAATTTACTTCGAAGTTTAACAGGTGAAAATTCCCGGACTTGGGACCGTGTACTTGCTGAGGTGGAATTCGCATACAACGATTCCCCTAACTGCAGCACAAGATACAGTCCGTTCCAGATTCTGTACGGCATGCATCCGCGAGGAGTGCATGAGTTACGAGATTTGGGGAAACTTGAGAAACGAAGCACTGATGGGGAAGATTTCGCCCAAGCAATGAGTAACTTGCATGAACAGGACAAACTGAAATTACAGGACAGCAGTCAGAGGTATAAACAGCGAGCTGATACAAAGCGTCGGGAAGTTCAGTTCAACGTAGGGGATGAAGTCCTTGCATACTTACGTAAGGAACGGTTTCCAAAAAGAGAGTACAAAAAGCTAAAATTCAAGAAAATTGGGCCCTGTAAAATCAGTTGCAAATTTTCTGCAAACGCCTATGAACTACAGTTGCCACCAGGGATCGGTATTTCCCCTATTTTTAACGTGGCAGATCTGTTTCCTTATGTCACAGGTTCAGTAGATAATACGGCAGCAGAGCCACCGCGGGACACCAAATGTGAAGGATATTCGTGGACGAGACAGATGCCAATGGCACCACCCGTTGAGATCGAAGGGATTTTGGACACACAGGTAGCAAAACGCACACGCAGGAAGGAGTATTTGCGGTATTTGGTCAAATGGAAGAACCGTCTGATAGAGGATAGTTCGTGGCTTAACGCGACACAGATACAGAAAGCAGGCTATTATGTCGACGACCTCATGGAACGGAGCCATGACTTTTTGCCACCCCGGGAGCCTGATGCAGGAGCATCCAGCTCCGAGGAGACAGAAAGTGGTTGACGGTCTCATGGAGAGACAAGAACACACAATCATACATGCATAGCTGGACAGGTGTTAGACTTGTCAGTTATTTTACTTTATTTATTTGTTTTATTTTTCAGAAGGTCGTTAGGACCAGGTCAATTAAAATTGTGAACTGTTTCTTTTCAATAGGAATTAGTAACAGTAAAATAGGTTGATACTTAATTAGTCTCTTTATGAATTGTGTTAGTTAGGAACAGTAAGAAATTGGTGGACAGTTACCCAATTCTGTTGGGGCAGTTCTACCTGAACAAAGAACTGTTGTGCCTCAGGAGATTAAAAGGAAAAAGACAAACAATGTAAAGGATTCCTCAGACAGAGAAAGGATAGATACAGTCATTTCAAAATAAACATTTATTTTTTTTATTTTCTCTATTGAATCACCACTATACAAACTGATTTCATGCATCAATACATAAACTCTGTGTAACAAAATTACGTTGGAATAACAAGACAGATAATATTCACAAGAAGAGAAGGCGCTATCAAATATATAATATCCAGACAAAGGAAGACGAGAATTCATGAATAACAAGACAGATAATATTCACAGGAAGAGCAAGCGCTGTCAAATGTATCACATCCAGACAAAGGAGGACGAGAATTCGTGAATGCAAACAACCTTTCAGGTAATCCGAAAAAAAAACCCTCACATTATTTTATGAACAACGCAAATACCATAATGTAACAAATATGATATTGTATCATTTCACTAAACTGCCATAACAAAGCAAATACAGTCCAGGCGTCTCACGTTTCTTTCGAACAAAAATTTCATTAAAAAGACAGAACCTCGAAACAGAGTTTCGAACAAATGTTTGTTACAACCAGATGGAATAAACCAAATTAATACAACAAGGAATCACCAACAGAATCAGCGAACAAGGGTTTCAAACAACCAGAGGGTTTCTATTAACCGAACAGCAAAACTACAGGATGAGGGTTAGAAGCAACGAATACCCATCTTACAAGTTAACCAAACATTGACATACAGGACGAGGGATTGAAGCCACCAAATACCCATCTACAGAACAAGGGTTTAGACAACCGAGTAGCAATATTATAGAAGGAGGACAAAATACCAACGCACAGGACTGAAAGGGAGTTACACAGTCACAAATACTATCTATTTCACCGTGCAAATGATAGACTAGAACAATCTGAAGCCTCAGAACCTCTAAAGTTGCAGCCAAACTAACATGGAAGGACCCTACCCGTAGGGAAGAACTGAAGAATTCGAGCGATTGCAGAGACCGTGGAGTGTGTTGAACCACAGAGACCGACGACATTGAGCCACCTGCAAGTGAAATGGAGGCGGATTAGTATTGTTTACCGTCAGCACAAACATTAAAAACAACAAATGGGTGAAATAGAAACACAGAACCTCACCTGAAACTAAGGGAGCCGAGTCGAAAACCACAATGACTACCATACCCCTGAAGACCAGTAGTGAGGGCGTTAGGGTCGGAGAGATAAGGGGCAAATAAGTTTAACAGAGAACCAGCATTTACCTGGATAACTGAGTCGAAGCGCGATAGCTTGGCGGAACCCCTGTCACGAGACCAACTTACAGTTTAATCAAACAGAAATAACATTTGAATGACAAAAAAATTTCCATGACAAACAGTAAGTCAAAGATTATCATCGTGTAGAACGGAGGTCGCCTTACAGTTCGTTGTAAACCCAACACCATAGCAGCAGAGGGCCGAGAGTACCCATAAAACCAGGGTTGAAACCTGAACGACAGAGGAGTGAGCACTCCCACGGAGCAGAGCTAAAGGTTGGTGCAGCGAAAAGGCGGAAATGAAAATAGATCGGGCTTAGGGTTGACAAAAGCCAACAATCGTATAAGGGAGAACCAGCATGACCAGTCGATAACCCAATAAAATATCTGTCAAACGTACTCAGCATTAAAGTCAACAGCTAATTCATTTAAAGTGCCAAGTCTTGTCACTTATGGTTGCATTGGGAACGGCGGGAGGCGATCAAGAGAACACCGGACTTTGGTTAAATCATTATCTTTTTCATTTATCTTCTCTTTCCGTCCAATCTTCCGATGTGAAATATGGTAGACTGTAGTCCATGATGTTACATTGAAACCACTAATGTCATAACTATATAATGAGACATTAAATTCAACATGGCATTAATTGAAACTGAAAATCGCAGTTGTAATCTTTCAAGCTTGTTTGCTGACATTGGTACATGTGCACAATACTACCATTGCTTCCTATTTGCAATGTAGGAAGTCTGAGACATTGACTAGAACCTTATATTCCCTGGAAAATCACTTCTTAGAAATATTAGAAAGTAATTACTTACTATAATAACACCACTACCTCGCACGTGAGATTCAAGCAAGTGTGCTTCACTCCCTTCGTTCGGAACTGAAATCATCTACTCCCTTTGTGGCATGTTTTTCCTAAAGTGGTGCCACGATATATTACTTCCTCTAATGCTTTTCCTTATCTTATTACTTATCGATATGGAATTGAAGTGAAACCCGCCTGCATGAGGATGAAGACTGGTCTTTTCAGAATTGTAACATGGAGCAGCGGAAGGTAAGGGAAAATGCCCAGATTCTATTAGTAATTTCAAGAAGCTTTTGGTTGAAGGAAGTCTGGACATATTAGATATTGGATTTGGGATTGATTTTCTGTGAATGACTCTAGAAGGAGCACATATTACATTCATATTAAAGAGGTAATGAGAAAGTGGAAATGATGCAAATACCAGTAGTCCCTAGTCCTTATCAACTGTGCTTCATGTTTTTAACAACTTATTACAATCCTCTAGCGCAGCCCCATATAAATCATGTTCCAATATAAATCTCCATATTCATTCTCTACATGCAAGCACACACACATACATGCTAATTGTTGATGTATCAACACCATCCAAGCTATGACCTTGGCTTTTAATACACAGTTACACACATATGATGAGACGAGGAATGATAGGAGGGTGGAAGCTGATGTTGATACTCAAGGATATAAGAGGTTTTTTGTTTTAAAGCAATCTTGTTGATCCAATATTCAGTGGAAGTGGAAAGATTACTACCTTCTCCAACTGCTACTTTTAATGAAGCTTGACCAGAAATCAGTGGATAAGTGTTTCGATATCAGAGGATATCGTAAGCTAGAAAAGCAGCTTTATGGATGAAGAAATTCGATCCTCTTTGGATCAGTGGATAAGGTTGAACACTCATGTATGATTCCAGATATGTGGATAAGGTTGAAAGGGCTCAATCATCCTTACAGTGATTTTCTCCGTCCATCTAGTGGCATAGAAAAGGTTTCTTTAATTCACACGCTTACGAAAGTGTTAATTTCAGAATTGGTAACTCCACTAAACAAAAAGCGGAAAGGATCAATTCGCTGGTAAATTACGACCTCGCGAAGTAGTAAATCAAGTGAACCAATAAGCAATGCCAACCGCCAGTTAGAAATAATGGAGAAATGGTTATGTGGTTGTAACGCATCTTCTCAGTTTAGGATTAGTTCCTAGAGTTTAGGAGGTTTTTTACAACTACCTATTTTTCAGTGATGTATTCTTAATATTGTAATATTCATTTGATGTAATGTAGAGTGAACATGAGAGAGAGTCTCCTCTTTGTTTGAGTGCACTCTCCCAGGTGTCGTACACACCTGTGAGCTGCAACTCCTTCATTTAGTTTAGAGTGTGATTTTTATCTTAGTATCAGAGCTTAGGATAGAGATAGCCTTAAATTTTTTTTTTTAGGGATGTATCATTAGTTGCACATCTGTAGTGGTAGGAGAGCTTGTAAATGTATCTGTGTGATCAGGTGGAACTGCAGTAACACCTGGAGTGAAGGGTCTCAGATGACTGGTCATCTCTGAGCTGGAGAAAAGGTTGAGCAATTGGCGCTACTTTTTAAAGAAAAAGAACACCATTGGTGTTGGTTTGGGGCTGAAAAGTGCACCAGGAGCAATTGGCGCTACTTTTTAAAGAAAAATCATGCCTTTGGTGCTAGTTTGGGGCTGAAAAGCACGCCAGGAAAATTATAACTAAAATTCGCGCAGATCCGTGGCTGTTAAGTGCGCCAATTTCCGTGGACACCGTGAATTTCTTTTTTTCAATTGGCACGGATTTTTAGCTATTCAGAGCGCCATAGGGCCAACCTATTTCTCTCTGGAAATCTGTAATTTTGTTTTTTTTGCAGATCAGAGTTGCCTGGTGGTGGCACGTGGAGATTTCTGCTAGGTGGCAGCAGATTTGATTTGCCCGATGGTGGCAAATTGAGGATCCTTGATCAGCTCGGAGGTAGCAGATCGGATCTGCCCGGTGGTGGTGAATTGGGGTGCCGTGATCGGACCTGCCCGGTGCTGGCGAGTCAGAGCTCTGCGATCTGCTCGGTGGAAGCAGATCGGTGTTTTGCCCGGTGGTGGCGCAGTGCAGCTCCTTGATCTGTTCGGTGGAAGCAGATCGCCCTTGCCTGGTGGTGGCGTGTTGGAGCTTGCTTGTTGATCTGTTCAGTGGTAGCAGATCGGTTTTGCTCGATGGTGGCACAGTGAAGTCCCTGATCTGATCGGTGGTACCAGATCGGACTTGCCCAGTGGTGGCACAATGAAGTCTCTAATCTGTTCGGTGGCAACAGATCAGACTTGCCCGGTGGTGGCACAGTGAAGTTCCTGATCTGTTTGGTAGTAGCAGATCGAACTTGCCCAGTGGTGGTCGATTGGAGTGTTCAGTTGGGCGAAAATGAACAATAGCATAGAATCATACCTCCACGAGTCTGGCAAGCTCGATGGAACGAACTTCTCTAACTGGAAGTTCAAAATGCAAACTTTGTTGGAGAGTGCGAATGCATGGTTGATCGTCTTGGGAAATGAGCAGAGAACTGGAACACCGGCCCAAGAAAAAGATTGGGATAATAGAGAAATAAAGGCGAAAGTCATACTGAAGATGTCTATCAAAGACAACATTATCCCCCATATCAGAGATTACAAGTCGGCCGCAGATATATGGAACACAATCAAGAATCTGTACGAGACACAGAACACAAATCGTGTTCTGGCACTCAAGGGAAAATTGTTAGCATTAAAAATGGCCAGAGTCGAGGATATGAAAGACAAATTGGGATCTATTGGAGAGAAGGTATCAGATTCAGATCTGGTTACACTTACACTGAACAGAATGACCGATGAATATCAGACATTCATCTCAGGGTTGTTAGCGAGAGAGAAAGCCCCCTCGTTTGATGACCTGACAGCGATTCTGCTCCAGGAGGAGGAACGATGACAGAATCTGAAAACTCAGAGCAATGAATTAGCTCTGATGGTGAAGAGGCGACAGTACAAAGGAAAGCAACACCAGCACCAACATCAGCATCAGCAACCACAGCAGCAGCAGCAGAAAGGGGCTAGCTCTTTTCAAAAGAGACCATTCAGAGGTATGACTGATAATTATGTTAAGAGATGTTTTTACTGTGGGAAACCTAGCCATTAGATTAAAGAATGCTATAAGAGGTAGGCGGATGAAAGAAAAGGAAAACAGAGGAAACATCAGGGGTGTTTTGCTGAAGAAGAGGATGACCACAGCCATGATATTCGATTATTCACAGTCAACTGTGCACTTTCAGCATCAAAAGTAGATGAGGATAATATATGGTATGTCGATTCTGGCGCATCCTCGCATATGACTGGTAAGAAAGATTGTTTTGAGTTTCTTGAAGAGTCTGCATGTCGATCAAAAATTTACTTAGGAGATGACAATGGGTATGAGATCAAAGGTTGTGGGGATATTCCTGTGAAGCTACCTAGTGGCGACATCAAACATCTCAAAAATGTTTTATATGTTCCAAGAATTAAAAAGAATTTGATCTTTGTCTCTATGATAATAGACCAAGACATGCAGGTGCAATTCTTCAAGAATGGATGTGTCATTCAGGATAGCCAATTGGAGACAGTTGCAACAGGAGTACGCATGGGGAATTTGTACAGACTGGATGCAAGGAGCATGCCACGAAAAGCGATGGTTGCAGCAACATCAACAGTCGAAAATCTCTGGCATCAGAGATTTGGACATCTCAATTTGCAAGACCTTATCTTACTTCAGAAGAAAGATATGGTCGATGGTATTCCTGCTTTACATAATGTCAAACTGGAATGTGATGGATGTGCATTAGGGAAGATGCATAGAGATGAATTCCATTTGCATGTTAACAGAAAAGAAAGATACATCCTAGAACTAGTGCATACAGATATTTGTGGACCTATGCGGACTAGGTCTTTAGGAGGTGCATACTACTTTCTACTGTTTACAGATGACTGCACTAGGTTCTCTTGGGTGTATTTTTTAAGCAAAAAGAGTCAAGCTTTCCAATACTTTAAAGAATTCAAATCAATGATAGAGAACCAAACAGGAAAGAAGATAAAGATTCTCTGCTCAGACCAAAGGGGAGAATACAGGTTAGGTGAGTTCATGAACTTCTGCAAGAAGCATGGGATTATACAGCAATTCATAGTGCCACACACTCCACAGCAGAATGGAGTAGCAGAACGCAAGAACATGACCCTTGTGGAGTGCACGAGAAGTATGCTTCAAGGTAAGGGTATTTCTAATGGTATTTGGGCAGAAGCCATTAATACTGTTGGTTATTTAAAGAATAGGAGTCCTACCAAAAGTCTTGGCTTGAAAACCCCCTTTGAAGCACTATTTGGACTCAAGCCAACAGTCGGTCATTTAAAAATATTTGGATCTAAATCTTTTGCTCATATACCGAAAGCAGATAGGAAAAAGCTAGACCCCAAAGCCTTGAAATGTATATTTGTAGGATATGGCACAGAGTATAAGGCATACAAGTTATATAATCCTGTGACTCATAAAGTTTTTGCGAGCAGAGATGTTGTTTTTCATGAACAGAATGAAGATGGAAAGGAAGACTCTAACAGTGACAGCCACATTCCATTCCTGATAGAACTAAACAGTGAAGAAGAAGAAGAGCAAGAGCAGGAGTAGGAGCAGGAGTAGAAACAGGAAGAAGTAGCAGCAGATAGTGTAATAGGTGATGATACAGGCTCGGGAAGTGCTAAAACAGATAGAGTTGAGGTAAGTGCTTTACCTAGAAGATCAGGTAGGAAGACTAGACTACCTGCAAGATGGCAAGGCTATGCTTTAATGTCCAAAATTTTAAACATTGTAGAACCTTCAAACTATGAAGAAGCTAGTAAATCAGATGAATGAAAGGCTGCAATGCAAGAAATGGAATCAATATATAGAAACCATACTTGGGAATTAGTTGAGTTTCCAGAAGGAAAAACCCCTATAGGTTGTAAGTGGTTGTATAAACCTAAGATAAATGCAGAAGGGAGTGTAGAAAAATTCAAAGCGAGACTGGTAGCAAAGGGTTATTCACAGCAAGAAGGCATAGATTTTGATGACACCTTTGCCCCTGTAGCTAAACTAAATACAATTAGAATGATAATCTGTTTAGCAACAAAACATGAATGGAAGCTACACCAGTTAGATGTTAATTCTGCATTTCTGAATGGATAATTAAAGGAAGAAATTTATTTAGTACAGCCTCCTGGTTTTGTGAAAAAGGGACAAGAGCATTTAGCGTGTAAATTTCATAAGGCACTTTATGGTTTGAAACAAGCACCCAGGTCATGGTATGACAAAATTGATTCATTTTTTATTGAGCATGGTTTTCATAGGAGCCTCAACGATCCAAACCTGTATACCAAGATAAATAAGCAGAGGCAAATCATTTTGATTTCTTTGTATGTGGATGACATGATAATAACAGGGAATGGAGATAATTTGATCAAAGAAATCAAGCAGCAAATGTCACAGGTATTTGAAATGAAAGACCTTGGAGATCTTCATTATTGCCTAGGTTTGGAGGTGTGGAAAGATTCTGGTCAAACTTTTCTAACCTAAGGAAAGTATGCCAGAACCCTGTTGGAAAGATTCAGAATGGAACAGTGTAAAACAGCAGCAACACCATTGCAGCAGAATCTTAAGTTAAGCAGTGACGATGGCACAAAACAGGTGGATGCTACTTTGTATAGATAGCTAGTCGGAAGTCTGATCTATCTCACAACCACTAAGCCTGATCTGGAATACTTTTTTAGTGTGCTGAGCCAGTTTATGTCCAGACCACTTGACAGTCACTGGAATGCAGCAAAATGTGTGTTGAGGTACCTTAGTGGTACTTATAATTATGGTCTTTTATACACTAACATTTCTGATGTTACTTTAGCAGGTTATTCAGATTCAAATTGGGCAGGCAACCTGGATGATCGTAGATCCATCACAGGATATGCATTTAGTATTGGATCTGGGTTTATTTCGTGGAGTAGCAAAAAGCAAAGTACTGTACCATTATCATCATGTGAATCTGAGTACCAGGCGTTGTGTGCAGCAACATGCGAAGCCATCTGGTTGAGGAGATTGCTTAGCGATGCAGGGGAAAGTCAGAAAGAAGCAACCAGTATCAAAACTGACAAACAAAGCACAACAAAGCTTGCATACAATCCAGTTTTCCATAAGAATACTAAACACATTGACACTCAGTTTCATTTTGTTTGAGAAAAGATACAGTCAAGGGAAATATGTGTGGAGTATTGTAACACTTGTGATAATTTAGCTGATATTTTTACTAAGCCTCTAGGGTGAGTAAAGTTTGAGTTATTTAGAGGGATGTTAGGTGTGCAGAATAACCCTTTCTCCATTAAGGGGGGGGAGTTAGAAATAATGGAGAAATGGTTATCTGGTTGTAACACATCTTCTCAGTTTAGGATTAGTTCCTAGAGTTTAGGAGGTTGTTTACAACTACCTATTTTTCAGTGATGTATTTAATATTGTAATATTCATTGGATGTAATGTAGAGTGAACGTGAGAGAGAGTCTCCTCTTTGTTTGAGTGCAGTCTCCCAGGTGCCGTACACACCTGTGAGCTGCAACTCCTTCATTTAATTCAATGTGTGATTTTTATCTCCACCATGACATGACGGCTTCACATCCTATATAACTCCTTTACCTTAATATTGTTTATTAAATTCATAAAAATCATAGGGTGGGTTATCACTAGATTCCTTAAATTTTTTGTTCTTCTCAAGCTATTAACAAATATATGTAAATGAAGGTTTCATGTTACCGATAAATGAAGCTTTTATGATATACAGATCTTAAGGAGAAAAAGATGATCAGATGTGACATTAATGAAGAGAAAAACAAAATTATGGACATATTCGATTCAGTATATCGTTGTGAAAATCGTGGGTTGAGTGCTACCACCAACTAAATTTCGGTTGCAATAACGCTTTTGATCCCAAATGCTAGAAGTGGAGTCAGCTTCCAAAGAAAAATTTAATAAGATGAAAAATTGAATCTATGTGGAGGGACATGTCCAACATGTGAACCATTGGTGGATCCAAGTTCTTTCTAATAGAATAATATTAATATGTCATCCAGATTACCAGTAGTAGCACTCCCTGTGCTAAACACCCATTTTCATAGCAATCTGATCTTTAGATGAGAACCATTGTTGTTGTTGTTATATATGCTTATTTAAATTTGAAAGTTTTTTTCATTTACTCCATTGGTGTTCAGCCAATCGCATGGCACATTCCACCTTCAGGATTTTGCTTTTAACCAATTCATGTAATAGAAACATTATTACACTATCACTTTCATTATTCCCAAAATCTCTATGATTCAATATATATATATAATAATATATACACCAGAAATATGCAGCCACAGTAGGTGAGACGTACTTTAAGGTAAGGTTGTTCGAATTCCTTCCAAGACTTCTTAGCCCCGTTGGCATGTTGTCTAGCACTCATTGGTTAAGTCAATGGGGAGTCGATTCGGTCATGGGTTCTATGCATACGAACCCTTAGTAAATTCTCGACACGGAATTATCTTCAAACTGACTTGTCTCGTATACGATCTTGATGGGGTAAAGTTTAAAAGTATTTCTTAACAATATTGCCACAATGTCACAAAATTAAACCATTATCTTACAATGGCCACACTTTTTCAAGCTATATAGAAACTACCCATCAATTTTAAATTCTTTGATATAATAATATTTTATATAGTGGATTAATATAATATATATATTATATATATATTATATTATATTATATATATATATATATATATATAGATATATATATGATAGTGGTTAACATCTACTGAGACCAACATTGGTCTATCGGACCTAAAGAAACAAATTATTTATTTTGATTTAAGATTTTATTCCTATGCTCAAAAAACTTGGAGAGAAGCCTCTCGAGCTCACTATAATTTTGACATTGTAAAAGGCTAGGAAGGTCAGTGTTGTAACAAAGATTGTGAAATTGAGATCTAATGTGGTTTTATGCGGTCACTCTAAGATGAAGTGGTTTTTATCCTCAATGTTCCTATTCTCACATATATCGCAAATCCTTTCCATCCATGGTGTTTTAGGAACTGCTCAATGACCTGTTTAACTATGGAGCTCATGAAAATTCGTTTTAATCTTTGCTATATTAATTTTCTTCTTTGAGCTAGTTAAAATAGAGAGATACTTTTGATCTTCTAGGGTGGGGTTTATAACCTTCTTATAATAACTTAATTTTCTTTTAGCTACTAAATCTTTCTCACACCACATCTTTTCTTTGAACTTAGAAGTAACAATATTTTTAATGTTATTAATATTTTGCAATGTATCATTCTCGCTGATCTCCCAACAGTCTAGTAGGCCCTTGTGTCTTTATGCCACCCCCGATTAAGCCTTAGGTGGTTTTGGGTAGAATTTAAAGCTAGCTTAGGAAATATATGATTGTCTATGTTATTGAGTTTGTGCTTGTATAACAGAAACCTAATCATAGCTAGGCTCTTAATAGGGGAAAGACCTGTTTCTATAAGGATAATAGGATAGGGTGTATTACTTTTAATTTTCAGGTTATAAGTTATAAAACGCTTCTAGATTTGCTCGATCTTTCTCCATGATTCTCTGGAGATGCTGCAATCCCAAACCTCACAGCCATATAAGATAAGAGAAGTGTCTAAAGTTTCAAAGAGGAACTTCTTTTTATCCCACAGTACAAGTTTTATTGTTTTACAATTATTTTCAAGACCAAAATAAGCTTTCCACCCCCCATTAATCCTTTTCTCAAAGTTATGTTATTGATTCCTCAAATAAACCATTTTAATATTTTGATTCAACCTTAAGGAATCCTAATTTCCTTTGATTGCAAGAAATCAATATTGTATTTGCATGCTTCGAATTCCTCCTCCAAATTATTTTAAAATTTAAGTTCAATCCTTTATGACTTCTAGGTTATTTTTCTTATACGTTTTTATAACCAAAACCTTTTAGTGAAACCTCTTATTTGTTTAGGACCTAATTAATGCCCTCATTCATATTCTATAGAGGGGGATTGGCCCATAGGCCGATGTATTTGAACTTAGCTTTGATACCATTTGTAACATACCTCTTTCGACACCATATTAGAAACCACATACTACAGGCAGATACCTCCTAGACATAGTATTAAAATCCACATATGGGGTTTCTTCACTAAATTTAACTTGAAATAAGTTTAGATGTAATAATTATCTCATAACAAATTTAACACAAGAATTTCTACCCATGCATACATATCATCACATAGGAAGAATCAATCCTAATCATTCAACATCCTGCATTAAAGTTTTTCTCCTATGAGGATTTAACACCAACCTCGGTCGATATAATGACATCAATACTCTGAAACTGTTTTTTCCATGTAACATGTTCATAGTCATATTGTCATAGTCGAAAGTAGGACTGACATATATCTTATGCAATATGAATAATAACTAAAATGATCCTCAATAAAAATAATTCATCCAATGGTGCATAATTCATAGAGTAGATAACCTGAATGAGAGGCTCTATAGTTTCAAACCTTAAACCAAAATTATTCATCATACATAGTTGTCTCAAACATACTTATTCAAACATCTCATAAGAAAATATAACACAGGGAACTCCATCATCTCATAAGCTTACGATTTGAAAGCCATAAGTGTAAGGAGTTAACATACAAATCATCTCATGCCATTGAATCAAACCAGAGTAGAAGGGAGAACATCCCTTGGAAAATGAGGCACCACCACCCAACCTAGAACTAACTCTTCGAGTTCACCCCCGAGCCGAGAGTTCTACAATGGATCAACTACCTCTTGTTGATCTCTGCAATGGCTATTTAATACCCTATTTCGTGGTATGATTTCCATTAGTGGCATCCCTCTATTATGGATCTTTTTTTTCCATTTTCTTAGGCTTTTCTCATAAAAGCTTGCCTTTCTCTCTCGCAGGGCTTTTCCTCATAAAATATTGTCTTTGTCTCCTAAAAAGATTTTATATTTTTCTCAATGGATATTTATCTCCAATCCATCTAGCTTATCTATAATTTAATCTAGAAGATTTATCATGAAAGAATTATCCCTTCCCATTCACCAATGCAATTTGGCGAGAATCTCATCTCTTGGTGTCTCACTTTTCCAAGTGATTAATTATTTTATTCATTTCATAAAGTACTTACTTTTCGTGTTAAACATCAGATCTACCTTTTCTCATGTGAGGTTACCAAAGTTTTAGATACAAGGGAGGGGTGTTATAGAGTGTGAGTTATAAGGAGTGGACAACATGCCACTGTAACATTCATAATGTGAGACGTGGACACATGTTGCGAGCTCTCAACCATATATAAGAAAATAGTCAACAAATTAAAACAAAATATCATATTCAAGTCGTAGAGAAGGTCATCAAGTCATGGAAAATAAGTTGAACCCTGCTGGGTAGGTTACCTGCTCAGGGAAAGTTGAATGTTAATTACATTTATTGATATTAGTCGATAAATATAAGATTCAAATTAACTTTTGTTGATTAACAGGACCTTTAAGTTTTTCCTCCCCATATTTCATTCTATGCACCCTCATTCAAGTATCGATCATTACATATGCATACATTGTTTATGTCTATCTTTGAAAAACAAGATATCAATTGGCCTTTAATCTTAACCTCACACATAATTCTCATAACACTTTGACCCTCACTATTCTTTAGTGATCCATGCACTCGGTAATCATTTACTTCTTCTAAAAATCACTCCAAACTTTGCAATGGTCACTATGATATGTCTTTTAACTCCATATATATACAACCTACACTACATCAGGCAATATGGAATTTTAGATCCAAATTAATAGATTTATTTACAACGTTCCAAATCAAGACTTCACATTTACTATTCATACATTATATCCTGAATGAAAGAATCAACATGGGCATTCCACATGATAAAATAAGGAATTTTGGTTTCATTCCTTTAATAATCAAAGAAATCACTAATGAATTCCATACAAATCACAACTTCACATTCAATAGGTAACCTATCATCCCGATTCTTATGTTGTCAAAAATAGCTAGTATTTCCATATAGCATGATCGTAGTCCTACTATCATATTCAGAGGAATTAATGACATATGTTTTATGCAATACGAAACATAGTGAATTATATGTATCATAACTACAATGAGCCTTAGTGGATATTATTCAAATCATGATGCATAATGCATATCATAGATAACCTAGGGCATAGATAACCTGAGCGCATAGGCTATACCATTGCAAACCTTAAAGATATAAAGCAAGTCATAGATTTTTAAGAAACCTCAGTTCGAAAATTAACTCGGATTTAAAATTCCTTCCCAAATAAATTGTTTTAAGCTTTTTTTGCAACCTTTATGGCTTCTAAGACCTTAGGCACTAATTTAGAATTCATTGAAATATTTTTCTTATAAATTTTTTATTACCAGCCCCTTCAGTAAAACCTTTTATTTGTTTAGGACCTAGTTTAGGACATACAACTTAGTCATATCTTACAAAGGTGGATTGGCCCATAGGACGCAATGTTTCAACTTAGAGATCTGATATCATTTGTCACGTACCTCCTTGACCCAACCTATCAATAACCTAGTATGTTCCCATTACTAGATTTAACTTCGATTAAATTTAGTTTCAGTAGGTTACACATGCATAATTATTCAATTATCTCATAAACAAAGATAACACATGCAATTATACCCATAATCTTAAATATTCAACAACATAAAGAGTAAGGAGCCAACATACAAAACATCTCATGAAATTGAATCAGACCAAATTAGCGAAAAGAATTTCACTTGGAAAATCGAGCACCGCTACCCAATCTAGAACTAAATTCCTTCAGTTCACCCGCTAGCCAAGAGTTTTTTTCATGGATCAACTACCTATTATTAATCTCATCAATGGATATTTAATGTCCTCTTTCACGATATGGTTTCCTTTAGTGGTGTCCCATTTTTATGGATCTTTTTATCCATTTTTGTAGGCCTTTCACAGAAAAACTTGTCTCTCTCTCCCATGATGCTTTTCCTCGTAAAAGCTTTATTTTCTCTCCCACGAGGATTTTATGTTTTTCTTAAACTTACCATCTTTCTCCAGCTAAGTAACTTAATGGACCTTTCTCGCAATCCATTAATCTTATCTAGAATTGGATCTAGAAGTCTTATCATGAAACAGTTATCCATTGTCGTTCACCAATGGGATTTCATATGGCAAGAATCACATCTCTTTGTCTTTCGTTTTCCAAGTAATTAAATTATTATTATTATTTATTTAATAATAATGTATTTACTTTCATTGTTATACCTCAGACCTAGCTTTTCTTAGTTTAGATCAACAACGTGTTACATACAACGAAGGGGTGTTACAATAATAGTGTAAATAATAAAACAAGAGTTATGAATTTTTAGAAGAAAAGAAAGAAAACTATTTCATTTTATTGTATTTCCAATTTATTTTCTTATCATTTACTCAAACTCAAATTTCAAGTGTATACACCAATTCGATGTTGAATGAAATTCCATATCCAACGAGAACCCATTTTGCATATTTTTTTAGTAGATACACAGTGAAAAAAATTAAAAAAACATTTAAAAACATGTTTTATGTGTTTTTACACGAATTTTCGTTTTTTCCATTGTCAGCCTACTCAAAAGTATCCACAGTATATACTCATTGGATGCAAAATTGATTACTTATTCAACGAATATCTACACTTGATATTTGAGTAAATGTATACAAAATAAAAAAATATATAATAAAAAGAAATAGTTTCATTTTTTTCTAAAAAAAAATATTTACCCTTAAAATAACATCTATCAACTTAAATTTTTTTAATTCTTTTAAAATTGATTTTTTTAAATGGTTTTTCCTTTCAAAATCTAGCTTAACATGAATCTCCCTATACTCAATTATCATTATTACCATTAATACTCTCTTTACCTTTAATAATCTTTTTATATCCACAATTGCATATGATGAAGTATATGCTCTTTGTATTAATAAAATATTTGATATAACGAGGGTAAAGTAAAATTAATAAATGAATAAAATGGAAATCTTAATGAAAGATCTTCACCGTTAATATATTATCCCTTGAAATGAAAACAACATTAACTAATAGATTTTAAATACATATAACTCCGTAAATTATTAAACGAGACCAAATCAATATACACGTGATTCTTGGATTCAAACTTTTTCCCTAATCTCATGAAATATGAGTAAACTAAAAACCGAAATCGATAAAATCAGTTTTCTTGATATCTCAAGCTATGAACAAACCCCACTTCAAAATATAATTCAAGATATATAGTTGCAGAAGCTATTACCTTTTCACAGAATTCATATACCATTTCGTCCCAAATATTTGTGTCATAACCCTCTATACTTCAAGTTTACATACATACAAAAAAAATTTATTATGCCCCTGATTTTTACCCGATACCGGGTCAAAGTGGCATGCATTACCATGGTGACGTGACTTGATATATGAACCTTGGTTTATTTAATATATAACTTCAGTTTATAAAAAAATAATGCCAGAACCATATAATTATAGAGTTAACGGACCATGACATTGATTGACCTTGTTATTTCATTTTATAATGAACGAACGCATGACACCTGGCTCTTGGTTCACGCATCCACTTGCTACACAGATATTTTGATCTGGTAGCTGAGGAATTTATTGCCACAGCGTGGCTACAACTTCCTCAGGATCGACATGGTGATGGACGGCCTCGATGGTTCTCATCGATCGAACGGTGGAGAGCTTAAGGGTTTTGGCGGCATTGTATTTAGGGTTTGCAGCCTGAAGTTTCGGGTCATTTGTCATTGCTCTGGTCTCCGAGAGCGGCTCATTCCTCCGGTGTCCACCATAGACCTTTCGGGTCCATTCTCCGCCATTGTTACAGCTACAGTCACGCGAACTACTGTTGGTGGAGAGCTTTGTTGGTGTCTTCCTTCAGCGCGTTCATGGACAGGCAGGTAATCCTCACTGTGATTTTACAATAACCCTCTTCTCACTGTAAATTATGAGTTGGTAATCCTTTGGTTGTTGCTGGCAGGTACAGGCGAGTTTCATGACGGTAGCAGATACAAAGATGGTGCGGAGTTTTTGCCACACTTGACTTGACCAGGTAAGCTTCCTCCATTCGCTGCATCCATTCATTAGTTACTGTTACGAATGTCGCCCTTATGATATTCTTTCCTGTCAGGAATGTTGCTAGACCTGTTATCGAAGGCGTATGACAGAGTTTCTCCTTTTGCTACTTGATTTACTCCGGGACCCGATGTTTAGTTACAACTCTTAGGGTTATAGGTTATTCTGAGGGTTAGTTCACGAGCCGAGTTGGTTCTCGAGCAACCCTGATTCTGTTATGATTATTCAATCTTCAGTTGACTTGTATATAATGAAATCGGTCACAATGATTACAGTTTGATATATATTATGGATTTATGGGTTGTTCCCAACTTTGTCGGTCTCAGTCCGTGACGGTTTTCCCTGTACTCATTATTCGATAATATATGCATTTTGATGATTTAATAGACAGGGGTTTGCTTCCTATGCTCATCGAATGTCAATGATTGTGTATATACATGTTGTTTATTTCATCTGTAAGGGTTTCTAAGGTTATTAACAGCCTTGCCTTACTCGGCCGTCGGCCTACTCATGATTACATGGTATAATTGCTCGATTCGTACTTATAATACTGTTTGATGATATCTTTCGTTATGGTTAGCTCATTGTGCAAATGATCCGATTTTTAACAAGCTTTCACTGTATAATGATTCTGGGTTTTTAGAGAAAGGCCGGTTCGGCTGAGAAATGTTATTGCTTGAGCGCATTCTGTCATTACCCTTATCATTTCCGCGCATGCATGGTCCTGGATTCAAGCTGTTTAATTTAATTAGCTTTTCTTATTGCTCAATGAGTAACCCTCTGAGTGTTTACTCCAACAATGGATTTCTGGTATTATTACCTCGGCGTCATGCTGTAGCTTCTCGCTACCAGGTGGTATCCACCTGTGCATACTGCCCGTACCGCAACTTATATTTGTTGTAGTTGGGTTAGGGTCTCGCTGTTGAGGTCCTATGTTTATATTATGTCATGGCTGTTTCTTTACGCATTACCCATATGTTCTTTCTGAATGGGTTAGCAAAGCTATCGCCTTCGTGGATATATCCTGTAATAGTCAATATCACTTATGCGAGTTGTATCATTGATTTAATAAATCTTTTGATTTATATATATGCTACTTATTTGTACCCATAATTTATAGATTCCGCCTGGTATTACGAGGGTTCCGTTCTTGTTTACCTGTCAGTTAACAGTTACAGTTTTTCTATATTCTGCATCTAATACAGAATTGGTTATCTGCATTCATGATGTATATTTAAACAATAACACTTAGACCTCATTCTATTATTATTGTTCTTTCCATGAATCACAGTCTCACTGCTAAGGTTAATACTCTGCATGCTTATTTATCTGTTTCTTTCTTATCATATATGTTGTTGTACAGAACTAATTATACGCAGTCTTTAGTTATCTGTTCTCTTTATTTATGATTCACATTAGTGTAATGAACAGGGTATGTTGTATAGATACTGTGTAGTTCTCTAATATCAGTTCTCTTTCCCTTTCTCATATATCTGGTATACAGAATAATGTAAATGACAGTAATACCTTTAATAAAACCAGATGCTGCCTTACTGTTTAAATAATGTTACAGTAATCATAAACAAGCTATCAGTACTATCATTAATATCTAATCTTCAGGTCTTATAAAGTAGAAATACTTACCTGTATCCCTGTTGCTTTCTTCCGCCCTTCTACCACCCGTAGAAGGCTATTTAATGCTTGATATCCTCCCAGCCACGAGACCAGTCGTCTGTACTGCGTCTCTCCCCCAAGCGATCCTTTGCCGGCCACAGCCTCTGCAATAGGGAGCACAAATGTGCCTGTGCTATCTGGTCCTCACCAGACGTAGCACTTCTCTCTTTTGCTCAGTGCCTTCTTTTTCCTTTTTCCCTGTTTGTTCCCAAAAACAACCCAGGTCTTTTCTTCTTTCCCCTTTTCTATGGAGAAGAGAAAACAGTTAGGGTTTTTCCCTAGTGTACTGGCAACTGTTTTTCCTTTCATTCTCAAGCATAAAGAGAAAAATAACTTTTCACATGAAATTATCATGCACACATAATTATGCAATTCATATTATTTCATTTTTAACACATAATATTTCTATCAATTCAAGAAAATGGTAATCTTTGTTTTATCTTTAACCACAGGGTAAATAAGTAATTTATTTACGTAAAATGTTTGGTCATTACATCTCCTCCCCCTGAGATTGGACACCGTCTCGGTGTCTCTCAGAACCGAACAGATCTGGATAGGTTCTTCTCATTAATTCCTCATCTTCCCAAGTGGCCTCGTCAGGCCCAAAATGTCGCCATTGAACCTTAACTTGGGTAATAACTCGTTTCCGCAGCTGCACTTCTCTCCGGTCGAGAATGCTCAGCGGTTCAACTAGAACTTCTCCTTCTGGCTTGACCTGCAATACACAATTTTGTAAGTTAGTTTTTTCCTTTTCATGTGCAATTCTTGCGGAATTTATCATAACTCTCACCCACCTGAATCTCTTGCCATCGAATCACATGCCTAGGGTCATACACATACTTCTTTAGGACAGAAACATGAAATACGTTATGAACTCGGATGTGACTTGGCAGGGCCAGTTGATAGGCTACTGGTCCGACCCTCGCCAAAATTTGGAAAGGTCCACAATACCGTGGTGTCAGTTTGGCGCATCCGCTCCACTGCAAGGTACTTCTTTTGGCCTGAATCCGAATATACACATGGTCCCCAATCTGAAACTCCTTAAATCTCCTTTTCCGATCACCGAAGTTCTTTTTCCTATCTTGGGCAGCTTTCAAGTTGACACGTACCCTCTTTACCATATCCTCCATTTCTTTCAGCATTTCAGGACCTAAGCTCAATTTATCTTCCGGTCCTCCCCAACTAGTGGGTGTACGACATTTTCGTCCATACATAACTTCGAATGGGCTCATCTGTGTTGAGGTATGGTAACCGTTATTATACGTGAACTCTACCAGATGTAAATAATCTTCCCACCTCGTGGGTTGTTGCATGACGTAAGCCCTTAACATATCTTCTACCATCTGGTTTACTCGTTCCGTTTGCCCATCAGTTTGTGGATGGTATGCTGTACTGAAGTTTAGTTGAGTCCCTAATTCAGCAAACAATGTTTTCCAAAATGCTGATGTGAATTTCACATCACGATCGGAAATTATGGTTTTTGGAAGCCCATGTAACTTGAATATATTCTGCATAAAAATATGAGCAATCTGTGCAGCTCTATATGTAGATTGCACTGGTATGAAATGTGCAGCCTTACTCAGCTTGTCCACTACCACGAAAATGGAGTCATTATTCCTTTTTGTCTTAGGTAATCCCGTAATGAAGTCCATGGAGATGACTTCCCACTTCCATTCTGGAACTGGTAGTGGTTGTAACAATCCTGCTGGGTGTTGATGTTCGGCTTTAATCTGTTGGCATTCCAAGCATTGCGATAGGTATTCAACAATGTTTTTCTTCATTCCTGGCCAGAAATACTCCTTTCGGATTGCTGTTATCATCTTCTGATAACCCGGATGACCTGCGTAATGACTAACATGAAATTCATCCATAATCAGATTTTTGATTCTACTTTGATTTGGCACATATAACCGTTTCTTGAAATAAATTCTTCCAACATCGTCTAATTCATACTCTTGTTGGCTGTCTTCTCTAGCAGATTGCTGTATTTGTAATTTTAGTTGCTGATATTCAGTGTCTTGATCTGCAGTTTCCTTTATAATTTCTAGGATGGGGCTTTTCCACCCACTAATGGAAATTTCATACAAATTTTGTACCTTCCGGCTCAAAGCGTCTGCTACCTTATTTTCCTTCCCCTCCAGGTGTTTTATATCAAAATCAAAACCACTTAGAAAGTCTACCCACCTCGCTTGCCTAGCGTTTAAGGTAGGCTGGCTGAAGTAGTTGGTCAAGCTGTGGTGGTCGGTATGCAGCAGAAATTTCCTGCCCATAAGATAATGTCGCCACATCTTCAGGGCATGTATCACAGCAGCCAACTCTAAATCATAAGCAGAATATTTCTGCTCATGTTCTTTTAGTTTGCGAGACTCGTAAGCTATTACCCCGCCTTCTTGCATTAAGACCCCTCCCAATCCTTCTTTACTGGCATCCGTACATACTACGTAATCCTAATTAGGATCTGCTATACTTAGAACAGGTGCCGTGGTGAGCAAATATTTCAATCGCTCAAAACTTTTCTGGCAATTCGGGGTCCAATGAAACGGTTTCCCTTTCTTCTGCAGTGAGGTAATGGAAAATGCCACCTTAGAGAAACCTTCCACGAACCTCCTATAATACCCTGCCAAACCCATAAAAGATCGGACATCCGCTACATCTTTGGGAACTGGACAGTCCATTATAGCCTTTATCTTTTCTGGATCCACTGCAATTCCATCCTTTGTGATTACGTGACCCAAATACTGAATTTCTTCCTTGAAGAAGTCACACTTACTAAATTTAGCATACAGCCGATGTTCCCGAAGGGTCTGTAATACTATTCGAAGATGTTCATGATGTTCTTCGATGGTGCGTGAATAAATCAAAATATCATCAATAAATATCAGCACAAACTGATCTAAATAAGGATGGAAAATACCATTCATTAGACACATGAAGGTTGCCAGGGCGTTGGTGAGGCCAAACGACAAAACTACAAATTCATAGTGTCCATACCTGGTTCTAAAGGCTGTTTTCGCGATGTCTTCATCTTTAATCGTGATCTGATGGTAGCCTGATCGTAAGTCGATCTTAGAGAACACGGTTGCGCCTTTCACCTGGTCGAACAATTCATCTATCCGGGGAAGAGGATACTTGTTTTTAATAGTCAACTTATTCAATTGTCTGTAATCAATACACATCCGGAGGGTGCCGTCTTTCTTCTTAACAAATAACACCGGGGCTCCCCATGGAGACACACTTGGACGGATGTAGTTCTTCTCTAGTAATTCTTGCAACTGCATTTTTAATTCTGTCAACTCAGGTACACTCATTCTGTAGGGTGCTCGTGACACCGGTGCAGCCCCTGGTACCAACTCTATAGTAAAGTCTATATCTCTTTGCGGCGGCAGCCCTGGAATTTCCTCCGGAAACACATCTGCAAATTCTTGTATTACAGGAATATTATTCAAAGATGCTGTCTTATTCTTAGAATTCGCATAACCCACTTGGATGGCGTACACTTGACAGCCTTTCCGTACACATTTTACCAGTTGATTTGCAGTTATCGGTCGGACCTGTACTGGTCGCTTAATTCCCTGCATTTCTTTTCTGTTCCCTTGTTGATCTCTGTAATAGATAATTTTGGTTTTACAGTCAACTAATGACCAATGCTTTTCCAACCAGTCCATTCCAACTAAAATATCATAAAAACCCAGAGGAAGTATGTTCAGGTCAGCTGTTATTGGCTGGTCTGCTATAGTGAAAGAGCAGTCGTTGATCTTAGATGTTACCCTTCGCTTGGCTCCAGTAGCCAATTGCACTAACCAAGGGTTTTTAAATTTAACAGACTGTAAATTACAACGTTCCACTACTTTTGGGTTCACATAACTTAGCGTGGCCCCAGGATCAATCAAAACAAATATGGTAAGGTTTGAAATTTTACCTTCGAACTCGACCATGGTTGGTTGGTACTCCGCCTGCCGATCCTCCAAAGCTGCATTGATTCTGGGTACGCTCCGACCCACTTCGCCAACCGTTGAAGCTTCATGAATTTGGGATAACTGTTCAGTCCCCTTCCGCTGTGGACAATTTTTAATATAATGGGGTCCCCCACAACCCCAACACTGTAAAGGAGGTCTTGCTGTTCCTTCATTATCCAACCTGATTTGTTGTTCGCTGGCCTTGGGTTCGTTTGCAGTTCTGAACTTGGGTGTAGTCTTTGTCGCAAATCTGTTATTTATTCCTTTGCCAGTCCCTTTAATTCCACTGCTGCGATTCCCTTTGAAGTTTCCAGCTATCTTGAAATTCTTCTTCTCACTCCACTTCCTATTAGCAGTTTCTCCTTTTTGTTTGCCTTGCTGATAACAGATTCTAGCCTTGTGGATGACTTCATCCATCAATTTTGGATTATCGAATTCAATTCTTTCCTGCATGTACGGGGGTAAACTGCTAACGAATCGCTGCACCTTCGCCTTTTCCTCCCTTATATATGGTACGTAGCGAAGTAAGGAAGTAAAACGGTTAATGAACTCATCCATGGTCTGCTGTCCCAATCGCAGATCATGAAATTCTCTGGCTTTCTCATCATAGAAGCGTTCAGTTAAATATCTCTCCTTAAAGAATTTTTGGAAATTGTCCCAGGTTATGTTTTGTTCGGTAACCCCTTTTACAATCTTCACCTCTTCCCACCATAAGGTAGCTTTTCCTTGCAACTGAAAGATAGCCAGTCGTGCTTTAAGATTATGATCGTATTCATAAAGTTGGAAATACTTATTCATGTTTATTAACCATGCTTCAGCTGCTTCCTCATGTTCTCCGTCAAAATGTGGTGGCTTAATCTTGCGGAATTCTCCTTGTAATTCCATCCTCTGTCTTTTTGAGGTTTGCTGTTCGAATGCATTGTCCGAGTGTTCTTCCTGTTCTTCTGATCCTTCAGGGGGTATGTGATGATTCTGTTCTTCTGACATCCTTGGATGTTCCGCACTAGGATTAGCTGGTAGCTGATTTTGTCTATCGGACAAACTTTTTAAAATCCTTTCTTGCTCTATTGTTAATCGAGCATTGTCTTCTCGTAATCGAGCCATCTCATTCTTCAGCTCCTATGCTGTTTCCAAGATGGCTTGATTTGTAATTCTGGTTTCTTCTCCAAGTTGTACCCACAGCTCTGGGTTATTGTCTATGCCGGTCATGCCCTGTCCCATTACAGGTCGTCGGGACGTGTTTTCTGCCCTCCTCATGTCTTTCGTTCTCAGAATCCACTCCTGTAAAAGAAAACCGTTCAAGAGTAATAATGGAATGATTATCTATTAATTCATTTACTACAGGGTCCATTCATTATTGTCTTGCCCAGAGGCCACAGTGTTGTATCTGGGCTCTAATACCATATGTCATAACCCTCTATACTTAAAGTTTACATACATAAAAAAAAAATTTATTATGCCCCTGATTTTTTTTACCCGATACCGGGTCAAAGTGGCATGCATTACCATGGTGACGTGACTTGATATATGAACCTTGGTTTATTTAATATATAACTTCAGTTTATAAAAAAATAATGCCAGAACCATATAATTATAGAGTTAACGGACCATGACATTGATCGACCTTGTTATTTCATTTTATAATGAACGAACGCATGACACCTGGCTCTCGGTTCACGCATCCACTTGCTACACCGATATTTTGATCTGGTAGCTGAGGAATTTATTGCCACAGCGTGGCTACAACTTCCTCGGGATCGACATGGTGATGGACGGCCTCGATGGTTCTCATCGATCGAACGGTGGAGAGCTTAAGGGTTTTGGCGGCATTGTATTTAGGGTTTGCAGCCTGAAGTTTCGGGTCATTTGTCATTGCTCTGGTCTCCGAGAGCGGCTCCTTCCTCCGGTGTCCGCCATAGACCTTTCGGGTCCATTCTCTGCCATTGTTACAGCTACAGTCACGCGAACTACTGTTGGTGGAGAGCTTTGTTGGTGTCTTCCTTCGGCGCGTTCATGGACAGGCAGGTAATCCTCACTGTGATTTTACAATAACCCTCTTCTCACTGTAAATTATGAGTTGGTAATCCTTTGGTTGTTGCTGGCAGGTACAGGCGAGTTTCATGACGGTAGCGGATACAAAGATGGTGCGGAGTTTTTGCCACACTTGACCTGACCAGGTAAGCTTCCTCCATTCGCTGCATCCATTCATTAATTACTGTTACGAATGTCGCCCTTATGATATTCTTTCCTGTCAGGAATGTTGCTAAACCTGTTATCGAAGGCGTATGACAGAGTTTCTCCTTTTGCTACTTGATTTACTCCGGGACCCGATGTTTAGTTACAGCTCTTAGGGTTATAGGTTATTCTGAGGGTTAGTTCACGAGCCGAGTTGGTTCTCGAGCAACCCTGATTCTTTTATGAATATTCAATCTTCAGTTGACTTGTATATAATGAAATCGGTCACAATGATTACAGTTTGATATATATTCTGGATTTATGGGTTGTTCCCAACTTTGTCGGTCTCAGTCCGTGACGGTTTTCCCTGTACTCATTATTCGATAATATATGCATTTTGATGATTTAATAGACAGGGGTTTGCTTCCTATGCTCATCGAATGTCAATGATTGTGTATATACATGTTGTTTATTTCATCTGTAAGGGTTTCTAAGGTTATTAACAGCCTTGCCTTACTCGGCCGTCGGCCTACTCATGGTATAATTGTTCGATTCGTACTTATAATACTGTTTGATGATATCTTTCGTTATGATTAGCTCATTGTGCAAATGATCCGATTTTTAACAAGCTTTCACTATATAATGATTCTGGGTTTTTAGAGAAAGGCCGGTTCGGCTGAGAAATGTTATTGCTTGAGCGCATTCTGTCATTACCCTTATCATTTCCGCGCATGCATGGTCCTGGATTCAAGCTGTTTAATTTAATTAGCTTTTCTTATTGCTCAATGAGTAACCCTCTGAGTGTTTACTCCAACAATGGATTTCTGGTATTATTACCTCGGCGTCATGCTGTAGCTTCTCGCTACCAGGTGGTATCCACCTGTGCATACTGCCCGTACCGCAACTTATATTTGTTGTAGTTGGGTTAGGGTCTCGCTGTTGAGGTCCTATGTTTATATTATGTCGTGGCTGTTTCTTTACGCATTACCCATATGTTCTTTCTGAATGGGTTAGCAAAGCTATCGCCTTCGTGGATATATCCTGTAATAGTCAATATCACTTATGCAAGTTGTATCATTGATTTAATAAATCTTTTGATTTATATATATGCTACTTATTTGTACCCATAATTTATAGATTCTGCCTGGTATTACGAGGGTTCTGTTCTTGTTTACCTGTCAATTAACAGTTACAGTTTTTCTATATTCTGCATCTAATACAGAATTGGTTATCTGCATTCATGATGTATATTTAAACAATAACACTTAGACCTCATTCTATTATTATTGTTCTTTCCATGAATCACAGTCTCAATGCTAAGGTTAATACTCTGCATGCTTATTTATCTGTTTCTTTCTTATCATATATGTTGTTGTACAGAACTAATTATACGCAGTCTTTAGTTATCTGTTCTCTTTATTTATGATTCACATTAGTGTAATGAACAGGGTATGTTGTATAGATACTGCGTAGTTCTCTAATATCAGTTCTCTTTCCCTTTCTCATATATCTGGTATACAGAATAATGTAAATGACAGTAATACCTTTAATAAAACCAGATGCTGCCTTACTGATTAAATAATGTTACAGTAATCATAAACAAGCTATCAGTACTATCATTAATATCTAATCTTCAGGTCTTATAAAGTAGAAATACTTACCTGTATCCCTGTTGCTTTCTTCCGCCCTTCTACCACCCGTAGAAGGCTATTTAATGCTTGATATCCTCCCAGCCACGAGACCAGTCGTCTGTACTGCGTCTCTCCCCCAAGCGATCCTTTGCTGGCCACAGCCTCTGCAATAGGGAGCACAAATGTGCCTGTGCTATTTGGTCCTCACCAGACGTAGCACTTCTCTCTTTTGCTCAGTGCCTTCTTTTTCCTTTTTCCCTGTTTGTTCCCAAAAACAACCCAGGTCTTTTCTTCTTTCCCCTTTTCTATGGAGAAGAGAAAACAGTTAGGGTTTTTCCCTAGTGTACTGGCAACTGTTTTTTCCTTTCATTCTCCAGCATAAAGAGAAAAATAACTTTTCACATGAAATTATCATGCACACATAATTATGCAATTCATATTATTTCATTTTTAACACATAATATTTCTATCAATTCAAGAAAATGGTAATCTTTGTTTTATCTTTAACCACAGGGTAAATAAGTAATTTATTTACGTAAAATGTTTGGTCATTACATTTTAATGATTAAAGGACCGTCATAGTACTGCTAGCTGCAGAGCAGCGTAGCATCCCAGGATTTCATACGGCGCAAGACAGATAACCTTAAGGTAGGTGGATTTGGTAAGATCTATGTATTAATGGCTCGCGTCATCCAAGGAGAAGCAGTGGTCGTTATAATTATGGCGCTCTGGTTCATTGTCACCACAATTTATGCTCAGCCTTCATGCTCCAGGCTCTAGCTTGCTCCGGGTCTTGGCGGAAAGTGGGTCTCCGGTCACAGAGGCAAGCTTCGTGCCTGCTGCCCGCCCTCCGGTCTGAGGTCTTATTATGCTCAGATCTCTATTTTCCCTAATGACCGATTTGTGCTTCCCTCTTCGTTCTCTAAGGCCTGTTGTGAGCGATTGAAGTGGTTCCGTGAGCTGTCTCATTGTCTTGCCCCTGGTCTTAATGTGCCTCCCCTTTTTCATCTCACCATGGTTCGACAGAGTATGACGAGTGGCTCTGGGGTGCGCTGTGGCAGCTGGAGGCATTCAAAGGCAAGCGGTTCTGTGGATCGTGGACTGCATCCCATTAATATCCCCTCCTCTCCGGGTGATTCGCCTCCACTGAGCCCTGCTCGCAGGCAGACTCCGAACAGTGCATTCTAGACCACTCACTTTAAGTTTCAGAGTAACCTCAATAGGCCAATCATCACCGCTCACATTACTATTATCCTCTCTGAAGAAGAAAACCAGCCTCAACTTGTGATACGTGTAGCGACCGAGCCTTCTCAGAGCAGTGAGCTGATTTCAGTAGAGGGAAGCCTGGAGAATCGCACAGGGAAAATTCTCAACAAGGGAGTTTCTCCTCTCGCCACTCTGCCTCCTGAAGCCATTGTCCCGATGGACAGGGAAGGTAACTTCAATGCCACTGATCTCTCCATGGTGCTCACAGAGGGCGAGAAAGCAGGGAATGATGTTATGCGAACGGGCATTATGTGTCAGCTAGGGGAGGAGCTACCAAGTGAGGATGTGGCGGAATAAAGCCACCTGGGCTTGCCCACTCTTTTTTGGTCTTGCTGGCGTTTCATATGATCAACTTCAGGCAGTTTTGAAAGCAGCTCCAATTCAGCATCTATAGACAGATGGTGCTGTTATGCCTCTCAGACACTGGCATACCAAAGATCTTCTCGGTAGCTATGGAATACCTTTGTTTTGCTTTTGGGTCCCTTCTTATGTCATGCTGGTCTATCTCTAGTTTCTACTTCTGTTCTCAAGTTATCTTAATCTGGTTCTCCCAGGTTCTCCCTATACTAGGACAATTTCGCTGGGTTTGAGTGCTCTTAGGTAATTTCATCTGAGGCCTCAACTCCTTGTAAAAATATTTTACTTTTCAGTTAATAGAATTAGCCTTTGTAGAGAAAAAAAAAAAAAAACCGTATAATATTTAAAGTTTTATTAAGGAAAAAAAGAGAGTGAAAAGGATAATGAAGTTTAAGTTAAAGAATCACCATTCAAATAAGAATATGGAAGTAAATGTGGAAATTAATTAAATATGTTGATGGTGGTGAATATTATATTTAAA
>APFE030333365.1:198123-226388 GCA_000404065.3 Pinus taeda
AATTAATTACTAATTAAATTAATCTCATGGAGTAACTATATTATAAATAATAATAATTATTATTAATAATAAAAGAAATTAATAGTCCAAAAGAATGTAGTCAATTGGGTGTCGGAGTATACTCACGGAAGAGAGAACTAGTATCTTAAAGTTTATCACTCTCTATTGTTACATGAAAACACCTGAACTTTATCACCTTCCATTGCTACATGAAAAATATTCTAGAAATGGATTTGAAGAAGAAGCGTGAAGAACCTAATGAGGTCATCTTTTCTTTGAAGGTAATCAAAGAATGCAATGATATAACACTCATGTCTTGCTAGTTTGGATGCCTACCTAGCTCACTTTGAAATTCATCTTTAGAATGACCTATAACAACAAGTGTGTTATCTTTAGAATGACATAAAACAAGTGCTCATGACCCATCCCTAGTTACTTTTTCATATTCTTGAAGTCATTCTATGCCTCCGAGAATTTATTTTATCTCTTTATATAGTCCAATATATGGTAGGTGTTAGTAGTTTCTAAGTATCAGATGTTTTTTTCAGTATTACCTAAAATCCAGTAGATGAAGATTTGGTGTCACTCTAAGAAGATTGAGACTAAACATTGCATGAAGAGTGATATTATAAAAAGTTATTATATAAGTTAAACATATATATATATTTAAAAGAAATATGTATCCATATTCTTATGAAAGAGATTCACTCACACATTATGGTGGAGATTCTTAATCTTAATATGCTTTGGTACAATATTTTGGCCAGATACCATGTTTTATCAATACCACATGCTCAAAAACTCATCACTCATTTCACATGACACTTGTTCATATGACATTTTATAATAGTTTATTGATTAATAAGTTTAATTAAAAGAGAAAAAGAAAAACATAACTACTTTGGAACTAAATCTCAACCTTTGATTTGTGTAAACTCTAAAAATATTTTATAAATATTAAATCCTTACAACCACACAATCATTATTGATAATTTAATAAAGATTCTAAAAACCCTATTCCAAAATAACTGGAAAAACAAACTATATAAACAACTGCTCCAAATAAAACTTGAAATTACCCTACTTTACAAACTTACCACTTACTAACCAAGATTATATAATCTTTCATGATAAAACTAAATAAGAAAATCATGTAACCCTAAAAGAATAACCTTTAATAACTTGTTTCCTCTTATTTATACATATAGATATCCACAAACAGCTAAACAGTGTGCATGAGAAAAATGAGGAAACACCTTCCATCCTGATAACGAAAAAAGCTACGGAGAAATCATATGAAAAAGTGAATCTACTGATGATTTAGAATCTCTTAAAAAACAGAATGAAAATATTTGTATTTTAGAAAATATTTATACGCAAAATTATTTATTACTATTAAAAAAATAACAAATTCATCCAAAAACAAAAATATAAAATAAAGTAGTGATTATGTTTTAAGTACCAACTGAACCCAAGGTAAGCTTTGTACATTGAAATTCAGAAGCCCTGTAAACTTTGTGCAATGAATGAAATTCAAAAGCCCTGGTTAAGCTCTCTATACATTCATTGGGAAACTATGTGGAGATCACTATCAACTCCCCAGAACCAGAGTGTGGGTATATCTACACATATTAAAAAAACAAAAAAAAAAAAACAAGCAATGAGGCCATCCAACAAAGCTAATTCAGATAAATACATTGTTCCAGATTAGAAATCTAAATTAAGCTCTCAGTGGAGCAAAAATGTTAATATCAGTTGGTTACTTCAAAGCCAATCTCAAATTCAAAATGCCGAGAAAGAACCCAAGAGATCTTCTTTGGGGTATATTACCCATGTCAGTGCAAAGCTACATATATTCAAAGTAAAGTTTCAGGGGAAATTGCAGCGGGTACAACAAATTCAACAGTGCAGTGCATGGAGAATTTTCACTTATATGTATAGAATTAAAAAAAATCTAACATTCAGGTGACATTTAGACACAAGAAAATGATTCACAGCGTCACTCATCAATTGCCATGGTTGCCTTGCCCTGCCCTGCCCCCTTTTCCTACTTCGTAGAAATTAATTAGACATCAATTGAGACCAAGCAAGTCTCTCTTTTGTTCTGTTAATTCCGGGCAGGTATCATCCAATATACAATATCTACTGATTCTACTACTGCAGTCTTTATTTTAGCGTCCAGGACAGACAGACTGATTTTATCACAAATTTTTATTTTGTACATGCAGCAGCTACGGAGGCAGACACGTTTACAACGGTGACAGCTGCCAGTTGAACTTGTATCGGCCATGACAAGTAGCTTGGTGTTATGGAATATGTACTTGTGCGATTTCTTCTTTGTCCCCAGGCCGTGGGAGAAAAGCTTCCCCAAGCATAAAGTATTCTTCTGATAGATCCCCAGCTGAAGCAATTAGGGTTGGCATCTGGTCATGATCAGAGGGGATCTGCACATGGGGAAAATTCTCTGCCACAAAATTATTGAAAAGCAATTCTTCCTGATCAATAGTCTGAGTTTCATCTATTAATCTCTTGGCCTCTTCCTTGTGGACATCGCTTTCTTCTAGGCTTTCGGTAGTGGGTGCAGGGTTTTGGAATTGGGGTTGATAGGTAGAAAGCCCGAAAATCCTGGTAAGGGGCTTTGTCTCGGCCAACTTCGCATAGTCGACTTTGAAGCTCTGAGGTGCGGATTCATCGGCAGCGGCGGTGGCGACGCCCCGTAGCATTTGCACCCGGTTAGCGACCAGTTTCCGCTCGTAGGCTTGGAATTGTTCAAGTGACTTGAGAGTGGCATGGTCGAGGTTTCTTGATAATTCTAAACTCAAAGGGGAAGGGGATGTTTTTAGAGCAGAGGATGAGCTTGATGACGATGAAGATGAAGGAGTAGGTTTACCGCGCTTTCGGATTTGCATGGTGCCGCCGAATTTGCTATCTCTGGCAGCCTGGAACGAAGCGACTGGGCGTGGCTCCGGGATACTTCCACTCAAACGCTTCAAGTAGAGTCTGTACTTCTGTGAATAACAACTTAATTAATGAACTGACAAGCTATACGACTTTTTAGTATAAATGTTAGTTTTCTGAATCTGAATATTTTGAGCAAAAATTTTAGTTTTTTGAATCTGAATATTATAAGCAAAAATTAGAAGGTTAAGAGGCATACCTGCAAATGGCTTGCAACATTCTCTCGTGTAAGTCCTGGAACGTTCATGATTTCTAGAATCCTCTTAGGAGCTGCATCTGTATCACAAGAATAAGCTGAATTATCATTTTTGAATTCTGTGGCAGTAATGTATCTGACAGACCCATGTGCCAGACAAAAAAAATTAGAATCATAATTTACTGTATTTGATAATGACTAGACTAGAGACACAAGTTTATAGCATTTATTGTAGCAGTTCTCTGTATTTGATAATGACTAGAGAGAAGTTTATAGCATTTATTGTATCAGTTCTTATAATGAGACTTTTTGAAAGATTTTTCTGCGGATTTTTCTGGTCAAAATCCGGCAGCAATTTATTGGCATCCCAAGTTTGATAGCTAGTTTCTGCACAATCAAAGGGTCCCAGGGGTTTTTCAGGGTGCTGAATTCAAATATGCAGTTAAAAAACCATTTTAACTGCTGAAAATCAAGATTTAACCTCATTTCTTCCGCCGGATTCAGTCACAAGAATCTCCAAAAAATCGCATTATAGACAAATCCTTTATTCTAGTTTTTATCATAGAAGTCGAGTTCAAAAGTGAATAAATGAGATCGACACACTAATGACGAGTCACAAAATACGGATAAACAACCAACAATAATTCAACGATTCAACAACTTTGTTGCAGGCCCCGAAATTCGAGTCATAAAATATAGCCAATTTTTCATTGACAGTCAAGTGACATTTATTTTTCATTGAGAGTCAAGTGACATTTACAGGATTTGATCAGACAGCCATGGAATTCATAAATATGAATAAAATACATTTAGCGTTTATTACATCTTGTTATGTCCTTGGTCAGAAATGGGAGATGAAAAGACAGGATTGAGAATCGAAAAATAAAGCTAAAAGAACTGAAACGACAACGTAACTGAAACGACAACGTTTCTAGCCATGGAATATATCCAATAATTCCTTCATTCTGTGTCACTTTGATTAATAACACATTAATAAGAGCCACTGTCAGTCCTGGAATATGGTAGGTATCTAAATCTATCCCAGCTCAAATAAATGTCAAATAAGGGATTTAAATTTTCATATAAAATGATGAATAGATTATAAGAAGAGCTTCGGCATAAATCACATGAGAAAGACTTTTGTCGATGCTTTTTGAACCAACTAGTGTGGTTTATCGTCAGCTTGTCATGATGATGAACCACACTAATTGGTTCGAAACGTGTCGACAAAGGTCTTTCTCATATGATTTAGCCGAAGCTCTTCTTATAACTATGATGGATCACATAAGCCTCAATTCTACAAAAGATGAATAGGTATCTAAATTTATCCGATGTCAAATATATTTGAATATTTATTTGATATATAGGGGTGAATAGGTATCTAAATTTATCCGATGTCAAAATATATTTGAATATTTATTTGATATATAGGGATGAATAGGTATCTAAATTTATCCGATGTCAAATACATTTGAATATTTATTTGACATAAGATCTAAATTTTCATATATATGGAAATGCATATGTTCAGATAAGGGGATTTTCATATATAAGGATGAATAGGTATCTAAATTTATCTGATATCAAATATATTTGAAAATTTATTTGACATTTATCCAATGTCAGATACATTTGAATATACATTGAATGTACATTTGAATATCAAATACATTGAATGTACATTTGAATATTTATTTGAGAGACGATCTAAATTTTCATATATAAGGGGATCTAGATCTAGATGTAGATGTTCATATAACGGGATATAAGGGGATGTAGATGTTCAGATATGGGATCTAGATTTTTATAGATCACGTTGAAAAATACTCAACTCATTTAGATTGGGTGGATTTTAGATTATAATAGTATCATGATTTTACATATAGATTTGGAATTTGAATTTGGAATCACAAATTTGAATTGTGAATTCTTTACCCTATTTGAATGTCCCAAAAATAATTAAATCAATTTGACTAATCTAATTATAATTAAAATATATATATTATTATTGTCTAAAATAATATCATATATTATAATAAAAAAATTATTTATAAATATGAATATAAATACGCATTTGCTCTAAATTAGAATTAGGAATATAAAAAATTTTATTTATAAATATGAATATAAATACGCATTTTTTTCTATTGGAATAGCAATCAGGAATTTGAAACTATGAAGAAGAATTGTGAATTCTTCACCATTTATGTTCGAGTCATGAATTACAATTTAAATGTCCAAAAATACTTAAATTGATGCCATTTATGTTTCAGTTATGAATACAATTTAAATGTCCCAAAAATACTAAATCCCTATATCTAATATATATATATCTAAAATAATACCATATATTCTAATCAAATTTAATTTTATATCAATTTTAATGCTGATGAATGTATTTAATATTTTTAATATTTGTATATTTTAATTTTATTATATATAAAAGATAACCATATATCATTATAATAATATAATTATAATTCATAGATATACTTTTAATATATATCTATAATAGAAATAATTAATATATATATATATATATATATATATATATATATATATATATATATATAATAATTTAAAATAGTGATATATCTTTTATAAATAAAGCTAGAAATAGAAATCAAATTAGTATATAAGATTCTAATGATTTGACTATGAAAGGTGAATGAGGTATAAGATTCTCTGGACAGTCCACTCAAATTATCGAGTGTGAAAGGTTGATGAGGTGTACATTACTAATAACTTATTAGTAAGTCATTGTTTCTACTAACTTCACTGAAAAGAATGTCTAATGAGGTGTCATTCTCTTAAGCTCTTTGGTTCAGATTTAAACCTATAAGAAGAAAACATATGTGGTTAAACATTAGACTGACTTACTACTAGCTTGATAAAAAAGAATGTTATGTTTAAAGAGGTGTCATTCTCTAAACATTTTTGGATTTGAACCTTTAACTTATAATTAAAGAGTACACCTATATATATAAAAAAAGAATATATATAAAACGAAGAATGTCTAAAGAGGTGTCATTTTCTAAAGCTTTCTGGATTTGGATTTGGACCAGTAACCGATATATATAAATATTACACCCAATCAAACTGTACACCTATATATAAACATGAGATATTAATTTGGCGATCAAATCATTCTAAATCTTTTATTCTGAATCCAAAAAATTTACTACATCTCATTATATAATTTGTATTTCCAGATTGGATTCAGATAAATCTTCTCCTTTAACTTGTATGTAAACTTTTCTGTTAACTTGCCCAATCTTTAAAAAAACCCAGAATCTTGAATCCTAAATCCTTGGAAAACTGTTCTACCAATTAAGGAAAGCAGTAAAAGTCGCTTAAGAGTTTATTGTTTTTCTTCTTATTCTCATGTTACTTTTTAAAATAAAAAATGTTTCACTATACCAGTACCTGTTGAGAATTTTGGATTACAGCTTCTTATACTATCAATATCAATTTGCATGCCATAACATTTTACCAGGTGAAAATGAAAACATATTTAGATTGCCAAACATGTGTTTCCTTTTTATTTATTTTAATGTACTGCGGGTTTTACTTTCTATTATAAATAGACTGTACATTTCCCAACACCCAAAACTCTTAACCCTTGTCAAATTGACAACACTCAAAACACACCCTCATCAAAATGTTGTAACAACTTTAACTGATCAAAGATGAAAACATAATTAGATTGCCAAACATGGCTTCCCTATTTTTAATGTACTGTGCAGTTTAGTTGTCTAAACTGTAGGATTTTAGTTTCCTATAATTTTAATGTACTGCATATTTTAGTTTTCTCAAAAAAAAAATAGGCTTCAGATTTTACTTCAGATTTTACAACACTGGAAACAGCTAATCTTCATTAAATTTTCATTTAGTTTTCTATAATAAATAGACTTCAGATTTTGCAACACTGAAAATACCTAACCTTCATTAAATTTTCCATATAGAAGCAGAGGAAACTTGACATTCTAGGCCTTCAGAATATACAACACTGAAAACACCTAACCTTCATTAAATTTTCCTTATAGAAGCAGAGTAAACTTGACATTCCAGGCCTTCAGATTTTACAACACTGAAAACACCTAACCTTCATTAAATTTTCCTTATAGAAGGAGAGTAAACTTGACATTCCAGGCCTGACCACTGCAGTCTTTTTATACGAACTATTAATTTATTTTGGAGTTGTTAGAATTTGGTAGAAATTGTTTTGATGAAATTATCATTTGTGTTAATTAAATTGGATTTTGGTTTTTGGACAGTGTATGTGGATTCAGCAGTCTGAAAAAAGCTTATGGTATTTCTATTGTGTGGATAAAAAACAGTTAAGGCATTTAGGTCGTCTAGATAGTCTAGGGATTAGGATTACCCATTACCCATGAAGCTTATGATTTCAATAAATTCCTGCCTGGAAAAAGCTTATTGCAATTTGATTGTGTGGATGAAAAACAGTTAAGGTACTTAGGTAGTCCAGATAGTCTAGGGATTAGGATTACCAATTACCCATGAAGCTTATGATTTCAATAAATTCCAGCCTGATTCTAGATAAAAAGCTTATTGCATTTTGATTGTGTGGATGAAAAACAGTTAAGGCACTTCGGTAGTCCAGATAGTCTAGGGATTAGGATTACCAATTACCCATGAAGCTTATGATTTCAATAAATTCTGGCATGATTCTAGATATATTAGATACACACTAGAAAAACTTCCAAAAATTCTCACTAACAACAAATTGATTTTTTTAATTTTGTTTTTATTTTTATATATGAAACAAAAAGATTCACAGGTTCAGTTGCAGGGCTTACTGTCGAGTCCGGTTTGATTGACAGCTTTAACAAACCGCTGATGGAGTTGAGCAGTCCAATGTATGCGAGCTGTTTTGAGGCTGTTTAAGTCTTTGATATCCTGGAAGCTGCTGTGCTTTCGTTTCTTGAACTCGCCCAGAACTCTTCCGTGGTCCGAAAAATCTCCGTGGTTGTGCTTGTCATCATGACGATGACATTGCTGTCGATGCCTCCGAACGACATGCTGCCATATGGTGCGAAGTTCTTCCGTTCTGATGGGCTTTATCAGGTAATCGCAGGCGCCGCCCCTTATGCTTCTCATTACAACATTTGTCTCTCCATTCGCAGACATCACTGCACACTCGATCCAAAACTCAAGGGACGGTTAACTACGGCGCTGCAGGTTTTCACAAGATTCAATAAAAAAGGCAAAGAGGGCATGCATTCATTTATTGAATCACTTTACTTAAATGAATCCCTTTGCTTACTTATCACGGGCAACCCTAATCCGATTCCCACGACCTCAAGTAATTTGAAGCCATCTTCGCCAGGCAGGTACACGTCGCTCATCACGATATCAAAGCCCTCTCTGTTCTCTTTTAGCAAAGAAATTGCTTGGGAAACACGCGTGCATACTGTCACTGTGACCACACCATAACAAGCAAACACATGTCAATAACTCTTTTTATGCATCCTCCCCTGATTGGACATAAATAAAAACAAAACAAAAAATCATTCACGGTCTATTGACTGAAAACACTCAATAAGCATTTTCTGAGATTTAAACTTTAGGAAAGATTTTTTTTGTTTTGGGGCTTGATGATGGGTGGAAAGTCCACTGAAACAATCTTTTTTTAAATCATTTATGTTCGGTTCACTGAAAAAACTCAATAAACATTTCTAAGTCTTAAACTTCAATAAAAAGGAATCATTTTGGGTTCTGGTCGATGGGTGCACTAAAACATGAAATATAACGAGTCCACTCAACATGAGATAACATAAACATTTGAAAACAATGCAAAACTAATGTAGGCAATCAGAGAAATGCAAAATCAATGCCAACGATGAGAGAATACACACCGTTATATTCACATTGTCTGAGCATTCTCTCCAAGACAGCGAGACAAAAAGTGTCGTCGTCCACAACCAGAACATGGAGTCCGCTTGGAGAAAATTCCTCCTCATCACTTGTAACTGCAGCATCACTTGTAGCTGCAGCTGCCTTTCTTGGTCCTCCGCCATGGCAGCAGGAGACTGAGCAAGGCCTCCGCACAGGGAACGCCTCTCCCTTTGTATCCTGAGGATCTCTGTCCACCAAAGGAGACATAGCACTTGTTCAATCAGATCAAACCCATCCTACACTTCTTCGTCTCACAGCCAAAGCTGACAGGCACCCTAGAGTTTGGTTAAATAACAAAAACAGACCATTCTGGACCACTGGGTCAAACCATCACCAACAAATGTCACACAGGCATCTGATGAACACCTCAGATTTTACGTAAACCAACTTCCAGTCATTCAGATTGATTATTTAAAAAGAAATATCTTCTCTGTCCAATCATGTAGTAAATTAAGAAGAGTTTTGAATCACGTTGAAAATTTGATTTTTTTTATAAATGCTTTTGTTAGGTTCAGAGTCTGGTAAAATCTTATGCAGACAATCTTTATTGAAATTGAATCACAGTAAATCTTGAAGATTTTAAAGAATGTTAATCATGAGAAATTCTCATAAAATTTGATTAGACTTGTCGCAAATGTGGCAAATTGATATACCTAACCAAACTTTGCATCCAATCCTAAAACTTTGAGACATTAAACAAGAATTTTACTCCAACCCAAAAATCGCTGTATGATTATACAATCCAAGAGTTTTACTCAGTTCTAACCACGTTGGTGAAACAAACTTCAAACTAACACAATATCCAAAATGATTAAATATTCAAACCCTAACCCAAAAAAGCATGAACTCGATGCTTTGACAAGCTCACCTGAACCATAAATTACTAATTTTATCCACTATAGCTGCCGCCCTAGCCGAACCCTAATTTTTCACAACTATCCAACGGTAGCCATCTGGCCACCACAATTCATATTTTTTTCCTCTTATCTGCCCACAAAAATGCTCAGCCACAACTCATCAGTGGTCATATTCTTCCGAGACTGCACGTGTCTGCACGCCAAAGTGGGAGCCCGGTACTCAGGCTCTTACTGTGATCTTGTAAGCGCTGCCGAACTCTGTCAGAATCTGTCGCTAGGGCCCGTTAATTCTGTGACAGCGCTTCTTGTTGCATACAGCAGCCGAATCTTTGAGGTCGATGCCACGTCAGGCAACAGATGTCGCGCAGATAGTCGAGCAGGTCGCGTCCCTGTAAATGGGAAGAGCAGGACGAATCAGTAATCGGCACCCTCCTCAACTGGGCAGGTACGTGCCGATTCTGCCGGTCTCGTATGCAGGTATAGCGACGTGCTGGCCCTCCCTGCAATTTATGAGCGCCTGCTGTCCGAATACGTGTTGCCTCAGCATCACTATTGAGTACAGATATGTCCCGCCCACTATGATTCGTCCCCGTTTCTCTTTTTCTCCATTTTCTGCAGTGCCTCATCTTCTTTTGATTTGTTCGTAACGATGCCCAAACACACATATTTTGCCCTAATTCATTGTTTGAGGTTTTTCCCAGAAAAAGACGTTTTTCCAGGTACCAAAATTTATTAATTTATTAAATTCCGAAGGTTATGGTTACGGCTTTAAAATATTGAAAGGCAATTTTCTCAAGTTAAACGGATGTTTAGGTGAGAAATATTAATTTATTAAATTCCAAAGGTTATGACTACGGCTTTAAAATATTGAAGGCCAATTTTCTCAAGTTAAAAGGACGTTGAGGTGATTCTCGTGTACTGATTCACAGGTTTTTGGTTGGCTGGATTTTTGGCATGATTTTTCTCTCTAGTACACGGCACAACCACTTCGGTGAGGTTTGATTCTGGGTGGCTTTACAGACTAGGTCTATCCCTAGTAAAATTTAATTTCATTTTTTACTATGTTAGAATAAATAACCAATAAAGAAATATATCTTAATTTTAGATTTATTATGAAACAAAGTGGATATAATTGAAATATATACAATCAAATAATATATTTAATATTTTTTTTTATATATTTCATTTCTAATTTTACTTGTATACAATTTATTTGGAGATTATAATATACTTAATTTTACAACAAATTTATGAGCTTCGCTCATACTTAACAACACATCATTAAAATGTTTTAACAAGATTTATGTTAATTCTAAGGTTTTTCTCAATTTAAAAAATGTTTTCATTGTCACAACCATTTTTTCTATTTCCCTTGTAATTATCCTTGTGAATTGTAATTCATGTAAATATTGTGGAAAGATAAACACGATGACTAGCTATGAGGAGTAGACACAAATCCAGAGATGTTGTTCAAGAGTTGCTTGGCAAATTGGTTAAGTCAAAGCTATTGATTTAATGGCCACCAACTTTCTAAATGGGTTTTAATGGTGTGCATGGCAAGCAGGGAGGTGGAGTATGGGCTTGTGAATGGAGGTCAAGCCCATACCCCCTCTATCTTCCTCATGAACTATGGTATGTGGTCAACATGCAAGGGCCTCAAGGGGGACGGGTTGGTAGAGAAAAGATTCCATTAAAAAGAAGAAAAGGGAGGAGAACATCATTTGGAGGGGGACCATTCACATGAGCACGAAGACAACAATATGACATGCAAAGAGTTAATGCATGCAAGAGTCAGGGGTGGTGGATATTCCCAAAAGGGTTGTGTGTTGTGGGTGTAGTATGCCATGTTAGACATATAAGGATTTGCAAGAGTACTTGCGAGACAGAAGGAGAATGATGGGTTAAGTGTGGGCGTTGGAGCTAGAGCAAGCTAGGAAGCATGGTTGAAGAGGAATAATAGGTGGAGATACTATTGCTTTTCGAATCTTGCAAGGCCGTGCAGGTGGAACACAGTATACTCTGAACCCTTGGTTTGTAGGGGAAAAGATCTGTGTGTTTTTGTAGTACATGGACATTAGTGTGCTGTAGATTCTTGAGTGAACAGGTGAAGACACTAGATGATATAATCCTGAACTATGTGGGAGGAGGTGGGGAAATCTCTAGATTCATGTGTGATCTATTAATTGGCATTGGTTTTAAATTCCCTTGAGCACTTACTCCTCAAGCTTTGAATTTGGCTTGGGGTTGGTTCACAATAATAGTTTAGTGTATTTGGCTAATGGTTGGGTGGCGAGTGCAAGTCCCTCCCTTAATTACTAATCATTCATTTCGTAAGATAACTTACTTGTATTTCTTATGTATTCTTACTGCACATTAATTGTAATGTTGTTGTAAATGAAAATGAATGTATTAGAAATATTGATGAAGGAATAGTATTATTCTAGTTGTTTTCAATGAGATGTAAAGTTTGCTCATTCTCATGGTTTGAGGGGAATTTGTAGATTCCTATGATAGTCGATGTTTTACTGAGTACATGGGTAAATTACAATGTATATATTTATTGGTTGGGTGCAACTATTTTTCACCATGTGTCATCTTCATTGTTAATATGCTATGCTTGTCATGGTTAATTGTTATTATGGATTGGTGCAAGTTTGTGAGTAATGTTTGTATGGCATGTGGCATAAGGGGTTATAATGGTGTTGATTAAAATCCATTATGTGTTTGATAGGGTCTCGTTGCATCTAAACTTATAGTTAAGCCTCAATGATTTTTTAGTTGAGTCTTATGCTTTGTGGTAGGCACAATTGGGAGTATTATTACTCACATTATAGCTAGGTTAATGCATGTAAAGATAGTGTTGCATGAGGACTCCATTCCTTCATATTTATCATTTGATTGAAGGTCTTCCTATTTTAGAAGATAGTTTTCTGAGTAACACTTTACTTTAAGGAAAATAGTCGAAGAAACCCATATGACACCTTAGGATATTAAGGCGGAAAAATCCTATAATTGGAACTCAGACTTAGGCTAGTCTAGATAGGTTTGGAACATTCGGGGTGGAAGTCCATGTCATTGTGGGGCACAAATCCCTATAGGTGTGTTGTAGTGTCTCCTATGTGGTGCAAGTAGCGCATCAAAATTGATGGAATTTAAGGAATGAGAACTAGCAAGTAATTGATGATTAATTTCACAATGCAAGGCATATATTTTGCATTGGTGTTAGGAAGAAAAGTTAATGTGGCGTGCTAGTATGATAAAAAAGTATTCATCTGATGAAATGGAGATGGAGGTGGCATATCATGAGAAAGCCCTGGAACGTTGGATTTTTGAATAAACTATTTTGATGTAAAATAATAGAATAACAAGTTGTCGGCTGAACTATAGGGCCCATGGTTTAGGTGATGTGGCCTCTGCCACATGATTTGGTCCACAACCACAATCAAAGCCCAAAGTGATGTGGGACTACCTAGATAAGGTGGAGATGTCACATGGGAACCGCATGGCATGTCCCTTTCCTATCTAGCAATAATTAAATAGTGAAACTTTAAAAAGGGCATAATTTTTTATCTTGGAGTTGGATCAAGGTAAAACTTATATCGCTGGAAATTTCTTGACATGTTGAATGGAACAATGTTGTCCAAGGTTTATTTTGTGAGCATTGGGAAGGAAGGAAATTTCATAACCCCATTTCCAGAACTCTGGAGGTTTGGTTAGGGAAAAGTAACACCTATTTCTAGGCTTAGGGAAGTCAAAGGGGGTAGGAGGGAGTGTTTCAAAATGGCATTAGAGAAAAGGGCTCAATACTAGACCTTTGGAGGTCAAGTTGTGCCACTGATGTAGTATGATGATGTGTTAGAGTTCTATTACATGCTTATATTATACCATTGATCAACATTGGACTTGAATGGGCTCCAAAATGATTAGATTTGGAGCTCTATTAGAGAGTGTAGTGATTTCTACGATTGTTTTCTATGTGCATTGTATGCTAGTTCTATCATTTTATTATGAATACTAACATGAAATATGGCATTTTATATAGCCTCACAACCATATGATTACTATCGATTTAGCAAGGTGATGGGTAAATATGTTTAATTATATTTTGATTGGCTAACAGTTATGTGTATGTAGCAACACATAAGACAAGAATACATGAAAGAGTAGAAAGGAAATCAGGGTTGAGCATGAAAACAGTGCAGCACAACCTTAATGAATGCCACTAGTACTAGGATGAAGAATCAATTGGAAAGAGGATGGAGGAAGTCTCTCCTATATGGATGAATACCTTAAGAAGTATAATAGCTGACCTAAGAAGTTACAAGGTTGACAATGAAAGGCTTGTTGTGGATCAAAAGAATCATGCAGAAGTAAATGCCATCATATTATAGATTATGTAATGCTTGCAAAGATAAAGGCAACATGATCTGGGCGCCAACCACCTAGGAAGGATTAAGGGTGGAAAAATTCACTTGGCACTTGAAAGTCATGAATTGAAGACCAATGATGCAAAAGGAAGTAGGTTTAGGAATAGGTCTATATTAGAAAAGTGAACTCGTCTAGAGAGGTGGAACACCATTTAATAATAAAAGGAGAGGAATAGATAGTCATAAGCAATTGTCTAGTGCAACCACCAAAAGGAACTTTTAATAGAAAAGGAGAGGAAAAATTTTCATGCTAGAAGAGTTTAAGAAGGAAAAACCTCCTGCATTTGAGAGAGAGGTGAATAAGGAAAAGGAAGCATAAGCATGGTTTTTATGAATGAAGAAATATTTCAGAGTACACAATTACTCTAAGAATATGAAAGCAAGAATGGCCATTTTCAGGTTGAAGGGTAAAGTTAATATCTAGTTGGAAGACCTAAAGAATGTCAAGAAAATTTAAGAACAAGAGTTATCTTGGAGAATATTTGAGAGATATTTGAGGAAGAAGTACTTATCTCACAGGTATTATGACAACAAGGCCAAGCAATTTTATGAGGACAATCCAAGGCAGCTAACCACTAAATATTCTTAGAACTATTAAAGTATGTGTCTTTCCTTAAGGATGAAGAGGAAAAGATTCAAAGATATCTTCGAGGGTCACTTTTATATTGAATTTCACTTCTGCGAATACAAACTAATTCCCTAGATCTAGTGGTCTGATCTATAATAACAAGGGACAAAATGAATCAATGATTTCCTTAAAGAGATTGGAATATGGAAAAGGAACCTACTTAGAATACGTAAGAATTCCTTCTCTCTTCTTTGCTTGTAATCTCCAATCCTAGCTCCATGCGCTATTAGTGGAACCTACAACAATGACTAAAACAAGCAAAGAAACTACAACATTCATATAGCATAATCCAATATCCTTATTCAATGAGTCAACATGGCATTGGAATACAAGAGCATAAGCATAACACAAGTATAGGAAAATATGATGCTATTTTTATTAATAAATAAAGGAGTTACAACAATATATAAAAGTTGACTTTGTAGATGTCTCCCCAATTGACTTGTCCTTCATTTTCACAAAGAAACCTTCACACTCAACCCTAATGTAAATGAGTGATGATTGCTTAAGCTCAAAGAAGTGGCATGAGGGCACTAGCAAGGTCTAGAAGCCAAACTAGTAGTCTCCAAAAGCTAACCCAGACTCCATGGGAGGTAGTAAATTTATAGGATAAACATGGTAGTTTAGGATTTACCAATCTAGTCTTGAGATCCAATTATGAGGGAGGATAAGCTCAAGGGATAAAATAGTAAAATCGCTATAGTAGGATTAGATATGATTTCAAGATCTCTATCTGCGGTAAATGGTTAAACCCACCTTAGAAGCTTCTAGAAGGAGAATATTCGAAAATATTTTTTAATTTTCCCGAATTTCTAGAATCAACACATCTGCAGACCGGAGCAACATGTGTTGGTTAGTGTTGATGCTTAGGTACGCAACTTTCACCCAATGCTGGTGTATAAGAACAAAATTTTTGTTGGGCCTAAATATATGGTTTTTCAATAGATAGACCCATAAAATCAGACTTTTTGGAGAAATGATGCTTACGACTTTGAAAAGGGATTATGACAAAATGTTCATGGATGGTTATTGACCTAGTTTTGAGGCCTATTGAATAGATGGGACAAAATGGTTTGTAACAGATTCCCCCCTAAAGTACAAAGTCAGAAGAAGTGGCTGACGACTGAAGTGCTTTACATTGTGACAAGTCCATATCAAGAACAAATAGGTCAAGATCATAATTTGTTACAATACATATTATCATCATTATATCATTTTTTAGGGAGGCATACACATGCTCAACATATAAGACAATAATACCTATACAATGGTCAAATAAGTCTCGTCCACTAATGACATAGTGTGGACCCATGCTTGGATGACTGTCTAGATGATCATAGCCATCACACTTTGTAATATTTCATGAATCCTGAAATCACAGTCCGAATGGATGAAGCTAGAGCCAGGGTCTTCTATCTCATCACTCGATAGTATGAGTCTAACCATGTGAATAAATGAGCTGGATTTGAACATGTAGACACCATCTGATTATCAACCAATGATGTAAGCCATTAACAAATGTGATAGAAACCACCAATGATGATAATGGCTCTCAAGGTACTATAGTACCATCTATTTGGTGTGAATGAAAGAAATGAAGTCAAACAAAACACATAATCTTTCATTCAAAGGCCAATGATGAGGACCTATCACCGAGAGCGAGGAAACTTTCCATTGAGTTTTGTAAACTCCAAGGTACCAAAGGGAGTTTCTACGTCAACTTCCAAGATAATGAGTTGATGTCGATAGGAAGCGACCTACAATAAGAGGGCCTTAATGTATCGCTCATCAAAGACATGAAACGAGTATCAATATTTGAAATATAATAATGTTGACTTAGAGTTGGTTCAAGAATGATAGACACGAATGAAGGCTCAATATTGTAGCAAATATCAACTGAAGGAATTCTATTGAACATATCGATGTCACTTTATGGAGTTGGAAACATTGACACAAAATCCAATGCAGAGGGTTTTAACATGGTATGATTAACCAAAGAGGTAATAAAATTTCCCAACCCAATAGTCACAGAGATGAAGTGAAAGAGTCTCATGTTCAAGAGTGACTCACTTCCATTAATAGGTTAAGTACCTTGTTTTCCCAATTTTCCCAACCATTTCTTGTCAGTACCTCTTTATTTTTGACAAGCTTGAGGAGGATAACATATGCTTGACATATAAGTTCATCCTTCAGATGAATCCTTCTGAGTATTTTTAATGAACCCTAAGAAGGAGAGGTTCAATCCTATCATGTTTGTATAATACCCTCCTCCCACATTTACCCAAGCTAACTGGCTTACTGGGGTAAACTTGTGACAAAGAGTTACTATGATACGATTAAACCTCCTATATCACCTTAAGGAGGTGGAATCGGTAAACCAAAACCAAACTGACCTTCCTCAGGTGCTACAACATCCCTAGGGACTAACCAACCACTGTAAGTGCCCAACCCCTAAGTTAACATTCTTTTGAACTAAACTAGACCTCTAGTCACTCCCATGACAATCCCTCCATGTGACTATAACCCTCCATCTACTCCCACAACAAGGCCTGCATGTGAATGCAGACTTTTGAACCCTTTTTTGTGCGAACGACTAGAAGATTTAAGCCAACTTTTTCAGGCTATTCTCTAGACCACTACCCATAACTTCAAAAATCTCTCAGGAATGATAAACGACATAGGGAAAAATCCTTCCATACAAAATTTAGACAATAAATTGACCTAAATAGCCCTATCCATGACAAAAATTCTATCAAATACATTATAAACATGAAATCTATAGGTCATAAATACACATATGAATATAAAGGTCTCACACTTTTTTGAGAATCGTTAAGAAATTCAGATGCCTTCTCACCATATCTGAAATATCATCTATTAAGTAATTCATGCATTAACATTTCATTTATTAATCAAAACATGTTGAGAGGCATAACTCAAGTATGTCATAAAACCACGCTTATAACTAGCATATAACCAAAATAATCACAATGATAGAACAACCATCAAAGCCACATAATAAAAAATATATTTACTCATGAAATGCATGCGGAAAATAGATTTTATTAACATATGTAAAAACCAACCAAGTCAGGGACTTCCATCTACCACCCGACCATAGATTAGGCTGAACCAAAATTTTCTTTCAACCAATTAGCCCTGCATCATATTCCAAGCATGAATGTGGGACTCACAAAAAAAACCAGGGCTTCCTCAAGCTTTACGAAATCCCTCCATATGCTAGTCAAGGATTCCTAGGCCCAAATCCTCGTTTATATAGCTAGGCTTTACTATATATCATACCAAGGGATTCCTATGCCCAAACGAGAAACATACACTACTAAGATTTACCACAATCCACCCACATACTAGTACAGAGATCAAAAGGCCTATACAAGCTGAATGCCTCTAGATCTCTCCACCTAAACCATGAGGAATTCGTTTACCTCCACCCTTAGGCTTTATCATATATCCCACAATTTACCAGTAAAGGATTCCTATGCCCGAAGAGGGTATACACGACCAAGACTTAATGCAATCCCACCTTTACTGGTCTAGGGATTCCTAAGCCTTCTGATTTTCCTGAGACCACCTCACTTCATTCCAAAACCATCTGGGAATCCAGCTCAACCAAATGAAAGAACCCCATCACACCATGGCTATCTAGAAATGGCAAGGAAAGGTTGAAACCACTGTCACACCTGGAAAAACATATTCTCATGACAATAAGAGAACCAAATATAGACATTCATTTACCATTCATGCCAAAACTAGCAAGGAAATCATATATGCAACTTGATACCTACAAGTAATACCATTGTGGCTTCTTGATCCAACTCTTCCTTACTTAATATTTTCTTCCCCTTTCCTTCTTTTCCTTGCTTTGCCTTCCTTACTCCAATTCTAGAGTGCTCCAAGAATGCTCTAAGTGTGCAAGAGGATGTGAGAGTAGAGAGAATAGAGAGAAATCCATGCTAAAATTGACAAAAGGTTGTGAATTGATCCCCAGAAGCCTTTTTATCGTTGAGGTCTATTTTCTTCAGTTTCCATTATTTTTCTTTCATTTTCCTCCTCACACGAAACCTATGACATTTCACCTTTCTTTTCTCCTATTTTCCATTATTTTCATAAATAAAATGCCAATTTATAATGCTTCTTGCCTTTCCAAATCCTTTGTCATTTTCTCTGTGATTTTCCCCTTAGCCATAATAAAACAAATGAGTACACACTAAGATGTTTTTCCCAACATTCAGCTTGGAATACATGTCCCATGAGCTTGGTCTTATTTTTCCTTTATTATCTTTATTACATGGATTTTTAACCCTAGGCTGTTACAGACCCCTCCTCCTTAAGGGAACACCGTCCTTGGTGTTCAATGACACCTACAACTAGTAGGGCCATTGAAAAGAAAAACATGATTCTGATGGAGATTTATAACTTAGCTCAATGCAGTATTTACAATGATCAACCTACTAAAAAGAAACACCAACATGACAAACATAACAACATGACATCCATCTCACTTAATGGAGCTTTATAATGTAGTTCACTACGGTATTTACATCCATATACATATATACATTTGTCAAAAATTATTTTTCTCAACCACAAAATAATGAGGGATACATAGCTCGTATCTAATCAACTATCTTCCATGTAGCTTCATCTGGCCCAAAGTGAGTCTACTGCACTTTAACATGCTCGATTTCTCAGTTCTAGAGCATGAACATCTTTCTCTGTATATTTTACTAAGGTTCTAACTAGAATTCTCATTCTGGCTCCACCTAAAATATAGACCAATAAATAACATGATCAGCATCCTTAAGCAATGAAACATGGAAAACATCATGGACTTTCACTGTCAGAGGTAGTACAAGTCTATAAGCCATTGGTCCAATCCTCTCAAAGATCTTGAAAGGCCCACAATATCGAGGTGCTAGCTTTGTACATGACCCAATCCTCAAGGATCTCTTCTTGGGCTTGATGTGCAAGTACACTCCTTAAATTCCCCGTGCTGATCTAAATAACTCTTATGTATGTCCTGTCTTGCCTTTAGATTCTTCTTGATAACCTACATTTCCTATTCCATGTCTGCTAACACGTTTGACCCTATCAATACCCTGTTCACTGGATCACTCCAACTGATGGGATTATTACAACTCCACCCATATAATGCCTCAAACAGATTCATCCTTAGTCAATCCACATACCCATTGTTGTAAGAAAACTCAACCAGTGGATGATACTCTTCCCACTTTCGATGTTGATGCAGAACATATATCCTCAACATTTCCTTTAGTATCATGTTGACCCTCTTTGTTTGTCCATTTGTTTGCAAATGATAAGTTGTGTTGAAGGATAACTCTGTACCCAAACTTGAAAAAATACTTCCAAAACTTGGAAGTGAAATTATCATCTTTGTCTGACACAATCTTCTTCGGTACACCATGCAACCTCACTATCTCCCTAATGAAAACTTATGCTACATCACTAATTGAATATGTAGACTTCATTGGAATAAATTGTGCTACCTTTTTTTTACCTTTCCACCACAATCATGATGGAATCATGTTTTTTAGATGTCCTTGGAAAATTTGTAATGAAATACATAGAAATTACCTCACATTTCCAGTATGGAATTGGAATTGGCTGTAGTAATCCACTTGGATGCTTACACTTTTCTTTTACCTGTTAACAATCCAAGCATCTAGCCAAAAATTTTGCCACCTCCTTCTTCATATTTAGCCAATAGTATCACTTCTTCACCATTGCCATTGTCTTTTGATATCCTGGGTGACCTGAATATGACTTAGCATGAAATTCTCTCAAGATAATCTTTGTGAGTTCACTATTCTTTGACACATACATCCTGTCCCTAAATGACCAAACCATCAATCATGAGATAACAATAGTTCAATTGTACCTTGTTGTACCATGTGCCTAAGCTCCTTATACCTATCATTATGTTGTCTTGCCTATGATATCCAATCCTTTAAATCTGTCCCATAAGAAATCACAGTTGCTACGTGATTCACCTATGCTCTTCTGCTAAGAGCATCTGCAACCTTATTTTCCTTTCCCTTAGTGTACCTGATCTCAAAGTCAAACTCACTGATCTTCACCAACCATCTAGCTTTCTTGGAATTCAGATTTGCTTGGTCAAATAAGTATTTCAATCCATTGTGATCACTCATTAACATGAACCTCTTGCCAAGAATATAGTGTCTCCACATCTTCAAAGCATGGATGATCGTTTCCAACTCAAGATCATGTGTAACATAGTTTTTCTCGTGCTCATTTAGTTTCCCTAATTAATAACATACCACCTATCTCTCATGCATCAAGAATCAACCAAGTCCTCTCTGGCAAGCATCTCTACAAACCACAAACTCTTTGTCTGGATTTACAGTCTTTAGAACTGTATCATTTGTAAGCAACTGCTTCAACTACTAAAACTTGTTGCACATTCCTGTTTCCATTCAAATTTCTTCCCTTTTTGTTCTAATGAAGTGATAGGATATGAAATTCATGAGAATCTCCTAATGAATCTCCTATATTAACCTTCTAACCCCATAAATGACCTTACCTTGTCCACATTCCTAAGAGTTGCCAATTCCATGATAGCTCTTATATTTTCTAGATCCAGTACTATGCCATCTTGGGAAACAACATGGCCCATGTAATTTACCTTTGTATGAAATAAAATGCATTTTTTAAGCTTGGCATAAAATTGATGCTCTCTTAGAAATATCAATATGGCTCTTAAGTGTTCAACATGCTCTTCCTAATTCATAGAGTATATCAATATGTCATCAATGAATACAATAAAAAAATTGTCCAAATAAGGATGCAACACATTATTTCTCAAGTACATCAAAGTAGTTGGAGCATTAATAAAACCAAAATGAACTACAACAAACTCATAATACCCATACCAAGTCTGGAAAGTAGTCTTGTAGATGTCCTTTTCTTTAATGCCTACCTAATGGTATCCTGATCTTAGATCAATCTTGAAGAACACTGGTGCTCACTTCAACTAGTCAAATAAATCATCAATCCTTGGAAATAGATACGTGTTCTTGATGGTTACCTTATTCAAATTTCTATGGAAAATACACAACCTAAGAGTACCATCCTTCTTATTCACAAACAATATCGGTGCACCCCACGACTACACTTGGCCTAATGTATCCTTTGTCAAGAATGTCATTCAACTTCCACTTCAATTCCACTAACTCTGGAGTGATCATCTTGTAAGGTGCCTTAAATGTTGGTGTTTCTCCTGTTACCAACTCAATAGAGAAGCCCATTTCCATGTGAGGAGAGAAATCTAAAATATATGTGGGAAATACATCATGAAACTATTGTAAAACCAAGTACCTATTCAAGACTTTTGCATCCTCAACATCTTGACCTTTGTCACTAGAAATATGTACTGCAAATAAGACACACCCTTTTCTATGAATGTTCTTTTCCTACATAGTTGTGACCATTCTAACTGATGTTTCCTTTTTCTTACCCTACAACATTCTTTGTTTCCCATTGTCATCTAAGAACTCAATAGCCTTGTCATAACAATCCACATTAGTCTTTTGAAGATACAACCAATCCATACCCAAAAGAATATTGTATCATCCCAATGGAAGTACGTTCAGATGCACTAATGTAGGCATACCGTTCAACTTATCTCCCTATGGGTTTACTCAAATTTCAAGCAGGAACACTCATTGGATGGAGAATTTGATTCCTCATCCAAAAAATACCCATGTTGCATACTTTTGATGGACCTTGCTACACGAAAAATGATAAATACATGAAAAACATGATTGCAATCATGTTTTTTCATGTATTTATAATTTTTGGTATAGTGGCGTGAATAGAAAGTATGCAACATGGATACTCCTTGGAAGAGGAGTTAAATTTTGTATCCAAATATTACTCCCACTCAAAATTGGAGTAAAACCTTAGGGATATAAGTTGAAAATACAAGTTGAAAAACTAGTTTTATTATTTTATTATTTTTTAATCTTTTTACCTTTTTACCCCAAAAATGGTGAATCATCCCCCATGATTGACATCATCATCTTGAATCCTATTGGTTCTTATAAAGTTTATTTTGGTTGTACATTTTTCTTAGGAGGCCCATTTTAGACCTCAAAAGTTCTCTAATGAAATCTGAGGTTTGCCACCCTGATTTTGTAGACAACCTCTCTAAAGATACTCCTTACCACATGTCCAACACTAAAATTTCCTCCTACCATCACCTATGTTCTATTTTTCTCTAAGCTGAGGTCCATTAAAATTCTTGTAAGGAACATCATTCTCTTTCTCACGTGCATCCTGGGGTCTTGTTCTCTTTTGCTGCCATTTACCTTTAGTCTTGTATTTCCCTTTCCAACCTTGCTGCGATTTTGTCCTATGCCTTGATTCCTCATAACAATATTTCAACTTTCCAATGACTTCTTGATGTGACCGAGGCTCATCATAATCAATATGATCTCTAAATGCTAATGAAAATCCACTAACAGTTCTCTGAACTTTGGTTTTCTCATCCTTAAGATACAATACATACCTCAACAAATCCAAGAACTTGGTTGTATACTCCTCATCTGTCATTGATCCCATATTTAGCTCATATAATTCTTTGGCTTTATTTCCATAATACCTTTTTTACAAGTAATTCTTCCTAAAAATTCTCTTGAATTCATGCCAACTCTACTCCTATGTCCTGATGTCTCAAACCCACTTCACATCTTCCCACTAGATATCTATTTTTCCTTTGAGGCTGAAGATATCTATTTTGGCCTTCATGTTCTCTATATAGTCATGCAACTCAAAGAATTTCTTTATCCCAAGTAACCATGCCTCTACATCTTCCAGCTTCTTCAATTCTCCATCAAATGTAGGTGGCTTGGCTTTCTTGAACTCATATGGAAAATATCCCTCATCACTCCTCCTATAAGGATGATAATGATGATGACCATGATAAATGTATGAACTAGAAATAGAATAGAAATTGTGTCCATCACCTCTCTTATATTGCATATCCAAGAACCTTCAATCTCGGATTATGTAATCCCTATTCGACCTGTGCCCACCATGAGACCTCTACCATATGCCACATTAGTCCTATCTTCCTATTCATGACTGATTCCAAGTGGTCCCTGTCTCTGCAAGTCTGACAAACTCTAAAGGATAATTTTATTAACCTCTACTTGTTTCTCCTATGCCTAAATAATCTTGTCATAATCTAGTTTGAAAACTCCTTATTTCTTCCTTCAAACCTCTCAATGTGTCTGCTACGTTAAAATAGTACCCATCGTCATGTTGCTGATATGATATATAGGGAGAATCTCATGAACTATAATCCACCATCTTTCTAGTCATTTTTATCTTGTTCTTCTTCCTGCAAGCATACCATGTTAAGTAAACCAAAACATAAACATAATAAACATACCTGAATATAGTTAAAGGGAGGATATCTCATCTACAAGATCAACCAAATTAGCACGATACATGTATAATAATAATCATAATAGTATATAGACATAATCTAAATAATCATGCTAGTTACCATTCATGATGCAACAAATATAGCACCAACTACACACAATGCATGCATAACAACATATAGACACTAACATGTATAGTGAACACATATATCACCAACATGAATTCACCAACCTCCATATGACAACACAACTATAAAAAGTACCATCACCATGCATACACATCAAACACATATACAACCTACATGCATGCATGACAAACACATTTGGCCCATCCAGTCCAAGGGGTGAACCATGCTCTGATACCAATGTGTAACACCCTCCTCCCACATTTACCCAAGTTAACTGATCTACCATGGTAAGCATGTGACAAAGAGTTACTATGATATGATTCAACTGTAGGTTTTAACACTGTACACAAATTACCTTCAAAACAAATTCTTAAAAAATAGAAAATATATAGTGGCGAGAAACACAAAAAAAAACACGAAGAATTTCTCCTGGATCCCAAAACTAGGACTACTAGATTGATTTTTCATTATATTCCTTTCAGTGTTACAATACATATGTATACATGTCGAAACATTCATAAACCCCAGTACATTAAGCTTGGATTAGAACATAATTGCAATTCCCTTGACAATATCTACAAAATACCATGGGCAAAAAACTAGCATGCCCAAAACCATGTGCAAATTCCATACAAAAAAACATATGTGGCTTTTCCCACCTAATATAGGGTCCCAAAAATATTTTTGTGGCACTACCCCAAACCCTGTGCGTGGAGCTAGTCATGGAAAGAATATAACACACGCCCAATATTCTCCCACTTGTTGTTTCTTTCCACAAATGGGGTCACAAGAGAGCTTAATCATTGGTCCATCCCTGCAACACCCATTATTTCTCTACACCAAGAAAACTTCTCAGTTGTCACAAAATTTGTCAATGCATCTGCAATATTCTTCATAGTGTCCACCTTTACAACCAACACCTTTTTGTCCTCAACCATATCCCTCACTAAGTGATACTAAACATCAATGTGCTTTGTCCTTAAATGAGAAGCAGGGTTCTTTGCCAATAAAGTTGCACTTTGGCTATCACAGTATATCCTTATAGCTGTTATGAACCAGCTCAGAAAAAAGAAAAGAAAAAATAGATCAATGACTTCAAAATCAACCTCTTCAAGGGGGTAACCTCCTTTACATTACACAAATGAACAATTATTGGATGATACAAATAAATAAACCTCCTTTCTATATATAGGAGTCTAAGGGGTCACAATATAATCAAAGCTAACCTAAAAATAATAATATAAGGACAAAACAATAACAATAGTGGGCTTCTATGGGGCGCACTAATAACAATATGGGGATAATAGGGACATAATAATAACAATAAGGGCTACAATGACAATAGTAATGGGGGAATCACTAGTATTATAGGTACCTAACATGCCCCTCTCCTTAAAAAAGTGTTGTCCTCAACGCTTGAGTAGTTCTAGATGCTTTTGTATAGAATTCTTATCCTCCCATGTGGAATATTCAGTGGGTAAGTTCTTCCACTTGATGAGATACTTGGAAATGGATCGATTTTGTAGCTGTTGAGTTCTTGTTTCTATGACTGCTTTAGGTACCAATATGATTTTTCCTTCCTCATCAAGTTCTAGAAATATTGTTTGAAATGGGATCTGGTCACCTATAACCTTCTTTAAACGTGAAATATGGAAAACTGGGTGCACTCAGGAATTTGCAGGAAGCTATAATTTGTATTCCATAGTAACAACCTTTTGCAACACCTTGTATGGACCATAATACTTTGCAGATAATTTATTATCCTTCTTAGCTTCCTTGAGGTACATTTTTTTATATGGTTGTAGCCGTAGGAATACCCAGTCACCTACATCAAACTTCCTTCGCTGGAATGTTGATATGCCTATTGTTTCATTCTATTTTGTGCCAAAGTGAGGTTATCCTTTAAGAGTTGGGGAACTTGTTGCTGATGCTCGATGTGATCACTACTTCAACCTTAGAATTTTCTCTTAAATATGATGTGATGGGTGGTGGATGACATCTATAAATGGTGTCATTTTTGCTGCAGTATGGAAGGAAGTGTTATACCACCATTCAGCCAAAGGCGACCATTTGACCCATTGTGTATGTTTATAAAAGACAAAGAAATGAAGATATCCTTCCAAACATTTGTTTAATATCTCAGTTTTCCCATCAAATTGAGAATGATAAAGTAAGAAATGAGCTAACTGAGTACCAAGACAAGAAAATAATTGTGCCCAAAAAATTCTAGTGAAAATGGGATCTCTGTCGCTTACAATAATATTTGAGTTTCCATGTAGCTTTTGAATTGTTTCCATAAATGTAGTAGAAATTGTACTGGCTTTAAATGGATCAGATAATGCACAAAAGTGTGCATACTTGGTAAGTCTGTCAACTACCACCATGGTGACACTCTTTCCTTCGAACTTGGGTAAACCTTTGATAAAATCCATTGAAACCTCCTCCAAACATTGGCTTGGAATGGATAAAGCTTGTAATAGACTTGGGGTCTTAATTTTTTCAACTTTATCTTGTTGGAAAACTAAACATTCCGTCATGAAATTTTTAATATCCAATTTAAGGCCATCCCACAAAATTTCCTTCTTAACCCTGTGGTAAGTTTTTAAAAATCCTAAGTGCCCTCCTAGGGAGAAGTGTTCAATTCCATAACAATCTTTTGTTTGAGTTGGGGATTCTTACATAGGTATAAGTGCTCTTTGTACCATAACGAATCATTTTTCCAACTAAATGTGTCAAATGTACTAGGATCTTGTTGTAAATTTTGAATGAGTTCCCATAGTTCTTCGTCATTCTTCCATTCATCCCTTGCTTCATTTATCCAATTTGGTTGGATAATAGGAATTGAGCAAAGCAATGCTTCCACATCCTCATCCTTTCTTGAGAGTGCATCTTCCACAACATTTTTCTTCCCTTTTTTGTAGATGATTTCAAAGTCATAACCCAACATATTTGTGACCCATTTTTGCTCCTCTTATGAAGATAATCTTTGCTCTAAAAAGTATTTGAGACTATCATGATCCATTTTTACCTTGAAGAGTATTCCCATTAGGTAGGGTCACCATTTCTTCAGTTCATGTAGTATTGCCAACATTTCCTTCTCATAAGTAGCTTTGTGTAAATACTTTCCTTTTGATTGGATGACTTTTGAAAGCAATGGGTCTTTCTTCTTGCATTAAAACAACACCAATTCCATTTCTTAAGGTATCACATTCCACGATAAAGGTTTTTGTTAAGTCCAGTGTAGTTAAGACCAGTGCTTGGCACATTGCCTTTCTAAGATCTTCAAAGCCCTTTGTTGCCTTTAGAGCCCATGAAAATTCATATTTCTCCAATAATCTTGTTAGAGGTGCTGCTATTCTCGCATAATTCTTAACAAACTTGCGATAATACCCTGTCAACCCGAGAAATCCTCACAGATGCTTTATGGATGTGGGGATTTTCCATTCCTTAATGGCTTTAATTTTGCTAGGGTCTACCTTAACACCTTCATGACATACAATATGACCTAGATATTCCACCTCTTGTACTCCAATGAAACGTTTGGAGCTTTTTGCATATAATTGTTTCTCCTCCAATAGTTTGAGCACCCAGTTAACATGTTGAACATGATCCTTCCAAGATTTACTGTAGATTAATATATCATCAAAAAATACTAACACAAATTTTCTAAGGAAGGGTTTGAAAATGGAATTCATCAAAC
>APFE030333365.1:243586-294461 GCA_000404065.3 Pinus taeda
ATTTGGGTCTTCTTGAAAGACAGCTTTGAGCCCGGGAATTGAAGGACAATCCTTGGTCTCATGATTCTCTGAACAGATTACACATGTTTCTACAACTTTTGCATCCAAGGGACATTCCCTTAGAGCATTTTTCTTTCTACATTTTGGGCAAAAGATGGCCAAAGCTTCAGCTTCTTCTTTCTGCTTATTGTGAATCTTAAGAGTGTCTAGTTGCTCACTAAGACTCCCTAAGATGTCAGTTTTGAATTCATCAAGCATGTTGCCAATCTCAGCCCTACTTACTGATCCAGTTGCAGATTTGTTTGCTCTGATGAGAGAAGGATCTCTAGGCCCTTTTTGTGTTTTAGATTTCCCCCTTGAGAGATGGACACATAGCTCTGCTATATCATGAAGTGGAAGTTGAGATATGTCTCCTTTTCCCATCATGTTCAAAATATCTATCCATTCATCTCTAATGGCTTTTAATAGAAGGGCTTTCAAGGTTTCTTCATCTAGGTTACTCATTTTTTCTCTTTTGAGGTTGTATTGGAATCTTTCAAGTAGATCCTCCAAGTTTTCATCTTCTTTTTGCACCATTTTGAATACCTCATCCTTGTGATTGGTGGGCATGCAATAGTCCAGGTATCTATCCAAAAATGTTTGTTTCATATCATTCCAAGTCCTAATGGATTGGGTGAGTAATCCCATGAACCATTTCAAGGCTGCTCCTTTCAATGTTGAAGGAAACAATTTGAGTTTTTGAGAGTCTTCCAGATAATCATAGGTTCGACACACGACCTCAAACTCAAATAGAAATGTTTCAGGGTCCTCATTTCTTAACCCATGGAGGTTTGGGAGGACAGATGGTGAGATGTTTTTCATTGTGGCTCGGGAGTCCTCATTGACTATAGGAAATCTGAATGAGTTATCTCCATCCGTATTTCCCCCAATGTTACCTCTACCTCCTCCATTATTTCCTCCTCCTCCTCTACCTCTACCTCTACCAAATCCGTTTGCTCCTTCTTCTGTCATGGTAGTTTCCCCGGAGACTTCAGAGTCCTCTGGTTCCTCTACTAAGGGTGAATGAGGAGGAATTTCTCCCTCTTCTTCCTCTGGTGATTCTACTTCTTCAATTACAATTTGTCTCCCTGTAGAAGGAAGGAAAGGATCTCTTCCTAATTCAGATTCGATGGATGGTGTGGGAGAGTCAACTACTGCCTCTTGAATTCCAGCAATCCTAGGGCTAGGAGTGTAAGTTGGAGATGATGGAGGTGTCTCTTGTCTATTCCTTGAGGTAGATGGAGTTATAAAAATCGACCTCTTGGCTCTAGCTAAAAACCTTCCCCTAGAATCTCTTTCTCTATGCATGTCATTTTTTATTTTTCTTCAAGTCGGGCTAATAATTCTCTTTCTGATCTTCCATGTCACTCTAGGTGCAAGAAGAGAGCATACTCAAGAAACTTTAAACCAATAACTTTCTCTTTTTTGATCCTCCAGATCACACTAAGTGCAAGAGGAGAGCATACTTTGAGAGGTTATTTCAATTCTTGAAATTTTCTTGTTTTTTTTTTTTTAGAAAATTGGCTACCTAATTTCACTTCCCCGGCAACGGCGCCAAAATGTTTGGTCAATTTAGTGTGATCTAAATTTCTAATTAAAATGTCAATCTGGGGTTCGTAAACTGACGAAGTGAAGTGTACTATATGTAATAGATAACCATTTCCTTAGTCTTTTGTCGTTTTTTAGTTTTTAGTTTGTTTTTGGATTTATCTTTCCCTAATGTGTGATGGCGAGGATGAAAGTGAAATATGGAGTATAGATGGTGATGGTTTCTACAATTATTTTCTCAAATTTGAAAGTGCTCAAAAAGAAAGCTTTAAAACAACTAAACTGAAATAAATTCTTAAGAGGAAGTAAATGCATCAAACAGTGAACTAATGACAATGGCCCAGTATCCTTGCTGCTAAATGAAAAGAAAGTAAAAACTAAAAGCAACTCAAACTAAAAGTAAAGCAACTAATTCACACTACTTAAACTCTTCAGATCGTTTACCCTTCAGCTCAATCTACCTTGTGGGAAGCAATCATGAACAAGTCAAGTAATATGATATCTAAATGGCAAGAAATTAAATTGCATAAAAGAAACTAGTCACACTACTTGAACTCTTGTGGTCCTTTACCCTTCAGCTCAATCTACCTTGTGGGATGCAACCATGAATAATTTTAAGCAATATGATAACTAAATTGCAAGAAATTAAATTGCAGAAAGGAAACTAATCACACTACTTCATCTCTTCAGATCCTTTACCCTTAAGCTCAATCTACCTCGTGGGAAGCAATCATGAATAAGTTTAAGCAATATGATAACTAAATCACTACAGTTAGTAATATTCTGATTTCTTGCTAATAGAGTCACTTGATTATAGAAAGAAACCATAAACTGGTGAGCAGTATGATATCTAAATAACAGAAAAATAAGTAAGCAAATCACAACTTGGAAAAGACAGTGCTGAAATTAAATTTTCAGAAAATGAAAGTTAGCAGGAAGGACAAGATGATCTCATATGCAATAGTTATCAAAAAAGATTGAAATTTGGCCCAGGCCGCCTAAGAAAACCTGCAGAAAAGCACTGATCAGTTGACAGCTATAAGAAAACAGAGGTGAAAATATAAACATCAGTGAGTTAAGAAACATCAAACAGTGTGTTATGTACAAGCTAATGATTATAAAAACAAAAACATAATAAAACCAAATGGAAACTTTACAAGGCTTCAGCGCGCAAGGGCCCTCTTCCACTTCAGCCAGTCAACGAGTAGTCACATGAATAAGCTCAGAAAAGTCTTCTCATATATTAAAACAACAACATATATAAACAGTGGGGTGATAACACATCAGTTCAGAATTCACATATCACAAAAATATCTTTTTACAGTGTTCATCGACGCGTTATTTATAATGGAAAAATGTTAAAACTAACTAACTAACTCCTACGCTATTGACTGTGTTGTCAAAGACACGTAGATCCCTTCAGCTGAGATCTAGCGTAATTGTCATCATGTCTATTAAATCTCTGGAGTGGTCGCTGTTGGATTTAGGTTACGGGAATGATCTCCAGGTGTGTCAGTGTCTTCGTGAGATGAGGACTGTGCCACGTAACGTTCACGTGCTCAAAACAGAGACATGCCACCGCTGAACTCCTTGGTTGGCTTTGTCTTTGACCTTTCTTGACCGTGACCTTCCATGGATGATTTAGCTGATTTGAAGGGACACGTTCCATGTATCCGTCACCTGGAGCTTGCCCATGTAGCTCGTTTCTTCATAGGACACCTGTAGCACAAATTTTAACAAAATAGCTGTGGAATCCTGTGCTGGCTGCGGAAATTGACAAGTTTCCACAGCTGCATGAACAAAAAAACTAAACCAAACAACAGTCATAAGCATAGTCAGAAAACCATATAAAAAGTTCTTTTTAGACTATAATGCAATGATTTAACAACTGGGTGGATGAAGTAAGTGGAAAAAGAAGGCTGAGGGGGTGTATAGGAAGGTGCAGGTTTGAGGCTCAACAAAAGCCATGTAGTTCATATGCAGAGCAGTCAAGGAAAAAGTTGGAGAAGGAATGTCATAAAGCAGTCTAAAACCATGGTTCTTGGCCAAGAGCTCAAAGATGTGCCCTGTCTATCCTTCAGGCAGTTCATATATAGTCTTGTACCCTTCAATAGGATACCAAATAATAGGGCTGCAGAATCAACAACCTAGCCAATAAGGACCTTCTCTTAAGATGAGATTGCTATAAGTGACAAAGCGTTCTACATCCAATTTAAAATTTTTATGATTAAATGGTTCTCTATTCTATACATTGCTATTACAAACTATCCACCTAAACTTGGTTGTAGCCAAGGAGCTTTCCTAAATGGAGAGGAAGTATTCCACTCACTTCTGGACAATCTCTTTCTGAATGGGCCCCAATATTTTGATTACTCCTTCCCTCTTCATCAAACTTTTGTGAGTTGACTAGGATTTGTAACGGGTGTTTTGGTTCACTTCTAACCTAAAGGTCCAATCCATTTTCTTGCCTCTGTAATGTGTTATGAGCCTTCAACCATTTCAGTTGATTAACAACGAATGAAATAAAAGCTTGAAATTGCACATCCCCCACAAAAGGACTGGCGTTCTTTCGGTTTCTTCCCCTAATACAAAATTATGTAAATAAAATTCACACAATAATCTCTGCACTTTTGCCCCATGTTGTTTGCAACAGTTTATGAAATCCTCAATTGTTTTTTATTCTATAGGTTTTCCAACTCTGACAACTTTGATTTTCAGCTGCAAGTACCTTTCGAGCAAAAATAAAGCATAATTATTGGTAGGGGATCTGCATGCCAAGACATCAGTGTACAATGAGCAAATAGTATCCATTTGACTCATGACCTTCTCTAATCTGAGCTTCATTTTCTCAATTCTTTCCTCTACCTTTTGGTATTTATCGAAGGTCTCACTTTATCATGCATTCGTGTCCCAAAGTTGCCTCTGTAATTCTTGATATTTTTGCTGGGAGACAGTTTCCAGCTCAAGCCGTTTTATGGTAAACTGAGCCTGGGCTAAATGTTCTTGAAGATTCACTATACCAGGGCATTGCTTGTTATGATATCTTTGGCTTGGGTATTTGTCTATGTATTCCAGCTATGAGAGTGGATGCCTATTGTCTATATTTCTTTGTTGTAGGAGGTCCAAGCCTCTGTCTCGGTAGATGTGTTGTAGGAGGGTACCACCTCCATCTTAATAGCTAAGTCATGAGAAGATATAGCCTTTGTTTGGGTAGCTGCTTCTGCAAAAGGTGCATCTTTTTCCCTAACAAGTTCGGTGAGTATGGGCTCAATTTGAGTCCCCGTAGCTTTTATTTCATGTAATTCAGTTTGAGTGGCTGCATTCATTATTTATGGGGTTTTATCTAGAACCTTCCTCGCTGATAATTTTCTTATCTTTCGCTTGAGCCTTTTCACTATTTTCCATAGCCTCTGTTGTTCCTTCCTAAGCCTTTTAATTTTGTCTGTCTAGTTTCTAGGAGGAACAACTGTTCTGCTAATCGTCTCTTCTCCTAATGAGCTCGGTTGCTCATCTTGGTTTTGTTCTAGAAGAACTGTGTCCTCTCCCTAGTTTGTTTATGTTTCTCCTATTTGACCTGCATTCTCTGTATTTAGGCCTTCCTGACTAGGTTCTTCTGGAGGCATATCACCAGGTTGGTTCACCTCTTCTTGAGTGGTCTCTGCCCTTGCTTATGCTTCACAGCTTACGTTTTCTGATATAATTATATCGGGGCTAGAGTTCTCTGCAGATTGGGTTGCTCTAATGTCCAAATTGAGTAGGCTTTCAGGTTGTATGAAATCATTCATATTGGCCAAAATCTGGGCCAATTCAATATCATGCAGTAAATCACCCCACGGGCTTGATGTTGAGGGGATTTCTAATTCATCTCTTTCTTCTTCTTCAGAATGCCTTGATTCTTCCTCATGGTCTGACTCAGGGTTCTTCTGGCCTTCTATCTGTAATTATTGTTCACTTCCTGGGCTAGACAATTATATGGGCTGGCTGATACTACCCTGGGGTTTTTAGCTACTTCTAAGTTTTTCCTCACCCTAGCGAAATGTCTGCTCTTTTGGGGAGTGTTTGTTGTAAGGGTAGTCCTTTTCCTTTTTGGAGCAGGGATAGGCACAGGTAGAGCTACACTGCCTTCAATGGTAAATACTAATTCTTCCCAACTTGATTGTTGCTGGGTGAGGTTGTAACTCACTATCAATCTAATCAGGCAGTGGTGGCTCACGACTGTTTCTACATGACGGGATTTTTTATGCTTCGAGCAGTGTCATGCAATAGAAAATTCAAATACGCACACAAATTCACTGAATATTTTTTTTTAGAACAGCTAGGAGTTTAAGTTGATGCGGCCTTACCACATCTTTTCGCCTATCACACGTGATGTAGTTCTAGATGACTCTCACTAGTTCTACCCATGGTTCTCCAAGGGATGATGGTCGAACTCCTTTGCCTTTGATGATCAAGTCATGTCCCTCATCTTTGAAGACTGCAATAGCATCCTACAACTTTAATCCTTTATTAGCCCATACGGGTCCTTCTACTGGTAATCCGGACACTTCAGCTATCACTGCATATGACACTATGATTTGCCTTCCTCTTATCATAGATTACCCATTCTGTAAATTCTGTAGGAATTCAATACCAATTGCTTCGTTGGGTTGCTGAAAACGTGTGAAATATGTTATCCATCCAGCTCTAGTGAGAATTTCTCTGGCTGCATCAAAAATAGCCAGTAGTAGCAGTTCCCTACGCACTATTCTTCCTCCCATACTGCCTGGATTCTACAAACATTTAGTATAGCAGAGATATCACAGTAATAGACAGAGCCAAGCTATGCAACAACAAGTTGTTATAATGGTTATTTTTGGATGATACTTTACAAGCATGAATACCGTTAACTAGAACTTGCTATTGTACCACTTACTTTGTAATTATGGAATGTTGTATTGCCTGCACAATTGAATAAAGGACTGACATGCACACATAAATACACTGGAGGTTGCTCCTCTCCCCCCTTTAAAATGACAGGTTGCCTTCGACCGAATGAGTGAAGGAATGATGTGCTGGCGGCGAAGTACATGGGTGATAAAAGTGGCAAGGTACACATATTAATGATGAGATCACAAAATATATCAAAGTGCTGAAATCAATGCATATAACGAAAATTATCAATAAGTGTGGAGATGTCGTGAGATGATTCGAAAAGGAAAAAGGACATCGGGCGCAGGAAAGATACTTTTCTGTCATCATTCCACTTAAACTACTATGATTGATTTTTAAAAGATATTACATGCATAAAGGTTCAAAAATAGATTGGGAACATAATCTCTTTGTAGTAAAGGTAAAAAAATAAGAAAAGGGAGTTATAATAACTATTGATGTTAAAAATATGACTCCAATACCATCAACAATGCTTCTGTTGCCCGCAGGTGTTTATAACCTCAACAGAGTTTCTTTTTCACCTTTTGGAACCATGATCCTCTATGTATGATTAGGAAATTTCATTATGATGTCAGAGTGGAGGTCAATGTACTGGCTTGGTAACCAGATGAATACATTGTCATTCACTGGGAAGGAGTGAAAGGTGGGCATGCCAGCTTATGATGAGACCTCCTGTTCCAAGGACTTTATTTTTTTGATGCATCCATTGGATCATATCCCTGGTGTGCTGGCCATAGTGGGAATGCCACTTCACTGCTTCCTTATGATCATGTTAGGCTGGCTCATGATGAGACCCCCTATCCTCCATCTGAAGAATCATAAAATTGTTAGTAAACATATTATATATATATATATATATATAATTATATATATATATATATATATATTATATATATATATATATATATATATATATATATATATAAACAACACTTCCTATTTATATATAGAGGGTGGCTCAACACTCCTTAAGAGTAGGAATGGTGGAAGAAGTCTGAACATATCAATAGAAAAAATATGCCCTTAACCTTATTTAATGATAATGAACAGAGAGAATTATAGGGGTTAGGGAATAACCAGCATGGTACAATTAATCAATCAATTCAATTTATAGCGAAAATAAGGACAATGAAGTGATATAGATGGTTGTGTCCTTCCTTTTTCGATCAATACAAAGCAATCCCATTAAAGATGATAATATTTGATTTTCTTGTTCCAATAAACTTCAAATTTTGTATCCTTCCATATATATTTGTATAATTTCCCTATAGAGGATCATAAAGAGTGAAATAATATTCACAAAGTGCTTATTTCCTAGAGAAAACCTCACACAAAGAGTGTTGTTCCTTATAGGGAACAACAAGAAGAAAACACACAAAAAGGTGTTGTTCGTTAGAGGGAACAACAGTTGTTCCTTGTAAGGAACAACAAATGAAAAATACCTGCATATGGTGTTGTTCCCTACACGCAAATGGTTTTGTTCCCTGTAGGGAAAAACAAAAGGATATATACATGAAAGTGATGTTCCTTATAGGAAACAACAGTTGTTCCTTAGGAGGAACATCAAGAAGAAAAATTGCGCAACGAAAATGCTATTCCTCAGAGGGAAAAATAGTTGTTCCCTGTAGGGAACAAGAAAAGAAATACATGCCGAAGAAAAAATCGTTATTCCTTAGAGGAAACAACAGTTGTTCCTTAGAGGGAACAACAGCTATTCCTTGGAGGGAACAACAGTTGTTCCTTATAAGGAACAACGAAAAGAAATAAAAATTGGAAGTGAAATTTCTGTTCCTTAGAGGGAACAACAGTTGTTCCGTAGAGGGAACAACAACTATTCCCTAGAGGGAACAACAATTGTTCCTTGAAGGGGACAGCGAGAAAAAAAATCCAAACAAAACTGCTGTTCCTTAGAGGGAACAACAGTTTTTCCTTAGAGGGAACAACAACTATTCCTTAAAGGGAACAAAAGATAGAAAATACAGATGAAATTGTTGTTCCATAGAGGGAACGACAGCTGTTCCTTAGAGGGGACAGCAACTATTCCTTAAAGGGAACAACAAAAAGAAAATACAGATGAAACTGTTGTTCCTTAAAGGGAACGACAACTGTTCCTTAGAGGAAACAACAACTGTTCCTTAAAGCAAACAACAAAAAGAAAATGCACATGAAACTGTTGTTCCTTAGAGGGAACAACAGTTGTTCCTTAGACGGAACAACAACTGTTCCTTAAAGGGAACACCAAAAAGCAAATATACAGGGGCTATTGTTCCTTAGAGTGAACGAAAGCTATTCCTTATAGAGAACAACAACTGTTCCTTAATGGGAACAACACGAAAACAAATATACAGGGAACTATTGTTCCTAAAAGGGAACGACAGCAGTTCCTTAGAGGGAACAACAACTATTCCTTAAAGGGAACAACACGAAAATCTGTACACAAAATTGATGTTCCTTAGAGGGAATGTCAACTATTCATTGGAGGGAACAACAGTTGTTCCATAAAGTGAACAACAAGAAGAAAATCCATACAAACATTGTTGTTCTTTAGAAGGGACAATAGTTGTTCCTTAAAGGGAACAACAACTGTTCCTTAGAGGGAATAACAAAGAAAAAAATAGAACTTATATACAATTTATACAAGCAAATTCAATCAAAATAGAAAGAAAACTTTATGTACAAATTTCAAAAATAAATGAATTATTCACTGGGCCGATGTTGAGGATGGGTTGCCCTCCTCAGCAAGAATTTGTATGGTGGAATCTTCCTGTAATTGTTGACAAAAGGACTCCCTGGTAAGCAGTTTGTGATAGAGTCATACTCGATGTCCATTCGCTCTAAAAGAGTAGCTAGACCCATCAATGGTGGCTAATGTGAGGGTGCCATTATCATGCACCTTTTGTAGCTCATAAGATCCTAACCATCTAGTCTGGAGTTTTCCCAGGAAATCCTGGAACCTAGAATCATACAGGAGTGCCCAATCTCCTTCATGGAATATCTTCTTTTTGATAAGGGCATCATGCCATTTTTCTCTTTGTTGTTGGATGAGTATTGTGTGCTGAAGAGCTGATATTCGGATTTCATCCAATTCATTGATTTAATGTAGCCTATTAATCTATGCTTCATTTAAGTCCAAGCCTACCTCCTGAGCTATCCTCAATGTCTGGATTTCAAATTCAATTGGGAAGATAGATTGTTTGCCAAACACTAGTTGATATGGGAAATATCCCGTGGTATTTCTCCATGTCATGATGTATGCGTACAGGGCTTCTGGCAATCGGGTAGCCCAGTCATGTCTATGTGATGCAACTGTCTTTGTGAGTATTGCCTCGATTACCTTATTGGTGCTTTCTACTTGGCCATTTGCCTACAGGTGGTATGGAGTTGTGACTTTGTGCATGATATGATGATTCTTTAATGTTGCAGCAATCATATGGCCTATGAATTGTGGCCCTCCATCCGTAATTACCTCTCTAGGCAAGCCATATCACACAAAGAGTTGGAAAAGAAAGTGGACTATCAAGTCCTTTGTTGCCCTTGGTAATGCTTCTTCCTCCACCCATTTAGTCACATATCCTGCTGCTACTAGTATGTATGTCTTTTTATTAGATGATGGGTTTATTGGACCAATGAAATCTAATGCCCATCGTCCAAGAGGTTCAATGACTAATTGCGGATGCAGGGGCATCTCATCAGACTGCTCAGGGCGTCCCATTCTTTGGCAATTGTAGCATGCCTGGACGAACTTCTTGGTGTCTTTAAAAATGGTGGGCCAATAATAGCCTGTCTGCAAGACTTTGTGACCAATCCTACAGTCTGTAAAATGACCACTGCAAGGCCCATCATGGCAGGCTTTTAGGATGTTAAAGACTTCATCTTCCCTGACACATCTTTGAATGTGCATATCGGCCCCTGTATGAAACAAATATCCTCTGATCCAGGAGAATCGAGTGCCACGTTGTAATAGTTGTTTTCTTTCATTATGCGTCAAGTGCTTACATAATTTTCCCACTGCTAGGTAGTTTGTGACATCTGTGTACCATGGTGTTTTCACAGTGATAGAAATTAAGTGTTCATAAGGGAACTGGTCTTCTACAGCCGCCAAGTCATCTGTCTTTGGCATTCATGAAAGGAAGTCTGCTACTAGATTTTCCTTTCTTGGTCGATCTTTGATAGTGATGTCAAATTCCTGCAAGAGGATCAACCATGTTGTCACTCTTCAATTTGTAACAAGTTTATTAGCTAGATATTTAATAGTAGAGTGATCAGTATACAAAACCACAGCGTATCCTATTATATAATGTCTAAATTTATTGATAGCATAGATTACAACCAAAAATTCTTTTTCAGTCACAATATAATTTAATTCAGTAGGAGATAGATTTTTACTAATGTAATATATTGCATATGGATTTTTATCTTCCTCCTGGCCAAGAACTACTCCAATGGCTGTGTCTAAAGCATCGGATGAAATCTGGAATGGCAAGTCCCAGTTTGGGCCCCATAATATTGAGGCTGTTGATACAAGCCTTTTTAAATCTTCAAAAGCGATGTCACATTTGTTAGTCCAGATGAAATCGGTATTTCCTGTTAATGCATATAATGGTGCAACAATTTGAGAAAAATTCCTTATAAATATTCTATAATAGCCAGAAAATCCCAAGAAATTGTGTACCTCAGTCTATGTGGAAGGGGTAGGTGTTAAAAGAATTATCTGAATTCTTGTTAGATCTACCTGGATTCCAGCTGCTGAGATATAGTGACCCAAGATGAGGCCCTCGGTCATCATCATGTGGCATTTTTTATGGCTTAAACAGAGCCTGGTAGCAATGCATCTTTGCAAAACTTTTTCTAATGTTTGTAATGTTGGGTCGAAGTCATCTCTGTAAGGTGTAAAGTCATCCATGTACACCTCAAGCCCTTCATTTATTAGATCTGAAAAAATGTTGAGTATAGCCCTCTAGAATGTGGCAGGTGCATTGCACAGCCCAAAAGGTAAGACCCTGTAAGCAAATGTCCCCCAGGGGTGGGTAAAGGTGGTCTTATCCTAGTCTTTAGGGCCAATCTGAATTTGATTGTATCCACTGAAGCCATCTAGGAAAGAAAAGAAATTTTTTCCTACCACTGTGTCCAAGACCTGGTCAATGAACGGAAGGGGAAAATGGTCATTTTGGGTTGCTTTATTAGGCTCTCTATAGTTAACACATATACACCACTTTCCATTATTTTTAGGCACCACTACTAATTGAGAGACCTATTTGTGGTTAGATATGGGGTAGATGAAGTTTACATCTAACAATTTTTGTAGTTTAGCTTTAACAATATCTTTAAGATGAGGATTTAACCTCCGTTGAGGTTGTCAAATGGGCTCTCTGTATAAATGTGGTGTGTGCATAATTGGGGATCAATGCCTTTCATGTACGGGTAATCCCATGCAAAGGCCTCTTTATATTTTCTCAAAAGCGAACAAGATTCCGCTCGTGGTCAGCAGTCAGGTTTTTGTTAATATTTAAATTTTTTCGTGGTTCAATTTCTATGGTTTTGTTGTTATAAACAGAAGTTTTTGGTATTGATTGGTCGTTAATTTCTTTTAAGGGATCTTCTTCCACTTCGTTATCAACGGCTGATTCAATCATGTGACATTTTGGATGGGATATGACATTTGGTTGGTTAATGTAAGTGTTAATGATGTCATCTTCGCTTTGATCCTTAAATTCGAGAGCATCTTCTATGGTTAGTGGTGATCTAATGTTTTCAGTTAGATATGATACAGGTTGTTTTCTAGTTTTTATTATTGCTAAACTTGGCTGAGCTAGAGGATATAAGGCTAAATTCTTCACATTACTTCCTCTTTCTATATTCATGTTGCCTATTCGATAGCTTATGTAAGCATCTACGATTGCTAGCCAAGGTCTACCTACAATTAGGGGATGTCCATCGAGTCGGTTTCTAGGATTGATGATCAGAAAGTCTGCAAGGTATTCCCAGGAGTCTACAAACACCATTACATCCTGTAATGTGCCTTCTCTTTTGACTACCGATCAATCAGCCAATTCCAACAAGGTCATGGTTGGGTCCAGGGATGTAATGTGAAGCTATTGACAAGTTGCTGTTGTAAGAATATTGATTGTTTCTCCTAAATCGACTAATGCATTATGTAAGGAGCATCAATTTATTTGCACAGTGACTATAGGATTTCCTGGGTCCTCATATTTTACGGGTGTTTCTCTGCCTGATAGTAAATCAGATAAGGTACCAACTACATGGACAGTTGGGGTCGTTTTTATTTTCCTCTTTGGCTTTTTCATACACAATTCCTTAATAGTTTTTCCATAAATTAGAATGTCCTGAATAGCCTGGAGGAGACATATTTCTACACACAAATTTTTCAATTCTCCCAGAAGATCAAAATCTGGATATTCAATTGGGCGTGGTATGATTAATCTTTTTGGGAATGGTGGAGAAGAGGTGATCGTTTGATCATGCATTTTCTGTTTAACCATGTTCTCTACTTGTGGTGCTTGTTATACAAGTAACGTATCTTCAATTTGTTTGTTTTTATCCCCCTCTAATTCTATTATCCGCCTAGACCTTAATTGAAGCTCATTGCACTCCCTCAACTTGGTTTCTGGCTCAAGTCCTTTAATAATTTGAACAGATTGAATCAGTCTATTGTTTGGGCTCAGGTTGGGTTGGGCTGGGAGCTGTGGTTGTAGGTTGGTCTGAGGGTTCTGTTGCAATTTGTAGGGTCTTGGCAGTGTGGGTTGAGGTAGGGGATTGTTCCTGCTGGCTAGTTTGTAGGTCTTTGCTAGCTTGACTGCCAGTTCTGGTTTTGTGAAGTGGAGGGTGAGCATTGAGATTGATATGCATTATTCTTCCAGAACGGTGGGAAGTAAGAGGAATTTGGCCAATTTTTATTTTGATTTGATTGGTTTGGCCAAGGTGGCATAGAGAATGGTTGTTGTGACCAACTGGGAAAAGGTGGCTTGTTCTGCCACATAGCTCATGGGTATTGTTGTGAATTGTATTGCAAGGGTTGAATGAAAGGAGACAAATCAGTAGGTGTACCTATTCGTCATGGTTTCCATTGGCGACGTTGATAGCAGGTAGACTGGTTCTGCTTCCTCCTCTGCCTCCTTATAGATTGCTTTCAACCCTGGGAGTGATGGGTAGCTTTCTGTGGTATGATCTTTAGTATATATGGCATAGGTTTGCACCATATCCAGTAGGCATTCTTTGTGACTATGCTTCTTCCTGCATCTAGGACAGAATATCACTAAGTTTTGTTCTACTTCAGCCTACTTTTGCTTGGCTTGAATAATGTCCAACTGCATTGTTAGAGTTCCCAAAATATTTGTTTTGAAATCCTCTAGCAGGTTGCCAATTTCTGCACGAGTTATACCTCCACCAGAGATTTTTTTGTCCCCGGAGGTCATGTCACGTTATGTTGGTTTCAATCTCATACTACCTCTTGCGGACCTGATACACAATTTAATAATGTCAACATACTCTTCTTTATATATATCACCCTTACCCATAATATTTAATGTCTCTATCCATTGTTCTTTCATCCCTTTAATCAATGTAGTTTTTAGCACATTATTAGGCAAAGGCAGAGTTTCATAGGGAGACCACTGGAGGATATATTAAAAGTGTTCCACATATTCTTCTAACGTTTCACTGGGTCTTGTGACCATTTGGAATATTTCATCTTTCAATTCCCTAGATTTGCAATAGTCCTGATATTTCTTAAGGAAAACATTTTTCATTTGATCCCAATCATTTATTGTACCCCACCTAATCCCATAAACTAGCACAAGTCTGCTCCTTTTAATGTAGAGGGAAGAAAATTTAGTTTTTTGGGGGTCAGTGGTATAATCATAACCATGACATAATACATCAAATTCAAATAGAAATTCATTTGGATCCTCTGATGTTAATCCATGAATGGTGGGAATGTTTTGGAGAGGGATAGCTTTCATGGGTGCATTGACTATTGTGTCAACAATGGGATACTGCAATGTAAAGGTCTGGGGTACTTGTGGATTGTTGGCCATTTGATCAAATATATGTCAGTACCATTCTAGGATCTCTAGAGAGTTATTCCTAGGATGATTAGAAGGGGTGGGAATGATCTTAACAACACTCCCTCGATCTGTGATACTGGGTGTTCCTTGTTGAATTAGTACCTAAGGGGATCTTGGTTCCTCTGTTTCCCTTGTTTCTCCTCCTCCTTCCTGAATATTACAAGAATTCCCTTCTTGTGAGAAAATTTGGTGCGAATTTTCAATCTCTTGAAAACTTTGCTTAGTTCCCACTATTTTGCTGTGGACCTCAGTGTAGGCTATAGATGGTCAGCCTATTGCCCGAAGGGAGACAGTAGGTTGTCTGGAAGCAACGTTTCTGGGACCTACTGATGGTTGAGATTCAAATTCCATTAAGATGTCGTCTATGAACGTTGATCATCTAAGGGTTACCGGTCCCTTAGATCTGTCGGGTTTGGATAGTGGAATTGGATTGTTTTCGATTTTTTTCTTCTTAGTCATTCATGCAAACAATTAAAATGTTTATCTCTACCCTCAGTTCCTAACAATTCTACTAGAAAGCAGGCAAGGGAGTAGGCATTTTTCGTGCTCCGTACGTAGGTTCTTACCTTTTGTTTTAATACCCAGTTCTCTCTCAACAAACAAGCAATAAATACCTACTTCAGATTTCTGTAATTGTGCTACAAAGCAGGTGGAGGAGCAAGAACTTTACTTGCTTGTTACGTAGGTTCTTACCTTCCATTTTCAAAACCCAATTCTTCTTCAACATCAATCATCAGACATACATTACTCTTTAGAAATGGCTACACTCTCCCTGGTAATGACACCAAAATGTTGGTCAATAAAAGGTGCCTTTTAAAAATCCTAATTATCCTCACATTAGTTATCAATCCAGGCAAGTCTTCTTATTTCAAGAGTGTACACAATGTGTGGCTGCTATCTACTCAGAGAGTAATGTTTCTAAATTGTAGTATAGATCTTTTAAATAAAAGAGTAAATAGATGCATCTAATAAATTCCAATTGCAATTAAAGGAAACTCAATTCTAAAATCAAATCTTGCATTCATAAAAGTAACAACAACATCAGTTGAGAGTATAGTAATAATAACTAATCTCTCCTTAAATGATTTAATCTAAATCAAACCCAATCCTCAATAATTAATCTAAATAGAAAATGAATATCAATCTGGGAGTTTCAACAACAATAGTTAATACTCTTTAGAGTTGACTATATAAAGCGGAACATTTATCTACGAAACTTGATCTGAAATGAAGGAAAACTGAATCAATGACAATTCTACAAATTATATAAAATAAAGAGATTCTGTCAATACTGGAAAATAATAAACAACAGCGATAAAATCACAAAAAGTAAGAATACTTATCAAACCATCACACTTGCAAGAATTGGAAATGTATGACACAAAAAGAGCAGTTAAATCCACCAGTGGTCGGGCCCTTAGTCGCCAGTAAAACACTACTAAGTTACTTCAGGAAACACGAAGGAACAACAACTTTACTTGTATATTGATCGTCAAACTGAATGAGAATTACAATATATTTGTGTTCTTCTCGACAGTGAGAGTCTGTGAATACAATTACAATTGCAATAATACAGAAATTCCTCCCACTTTCTTCTTACAAAACATCTCTTTTATAATTGGAAATGATACAAAGATAAGTGATAAACGCGATCCCTCAGGATCTCTTGATCCTAAGGGATTAACAACAGTTTTCCATCTTCAAACATTATTTCCTTTCTTGTGCTGATCCTGCTGATTTGCTTTTGGACGTATCTACAAATGCCGCGTTCCTTCCTTAGCTTGTCGATGTTCGCTGGTTCTTCACAGGGAACAACATTTGTCCCTTTTGTTGTTTTCCTGCAGAAAGGAAGGTAATAATTAGCCAAAGTGTAACTGCAGATAATATCTATATTTCTTATCATAATTCCTTAATATATTAGTGCATTGGGATATAGGAAGGATAAGAATAAAGGAAAAGGATGATGAGTTTAATAGTAATTGCATACCTTTTCCATGACCCAACAATACCAATATTTTGCAACACCTTGTATGGACCATAATACTTTGGTGATAATTTATTATCCTTCTTACTTGGATTGATGTACAATTTTTTATATGGTTGTAGTTGTAGGAATATCCAATCACCTACATCAAAACTTCTTTCGCTGCAATGTTGATATGCCTATTGTTTCATTCTATTATGCGCCAAAGTGAGGTTATCCTTTAAGAGTTGGAGAACTTGTTGCTAATGCTCGATGTGATCTTCCACTACTTGAACCTTAGATTTTTCTCTTAAATATTATGTGATGGATGGTGGATGATATCCATAAATTTTAATAAATGGTGTCATTTTTACTGCAGTATGGAAGGAAGTGTTATACCACCATTTAGCTAGGGGCAACCATTTGACCCATTGTGTATGTTTATCAAAGACAAAGAAATGAAGATATCCTTCCAAACATTTGTTTTCTATCTCATTTTTCCCATCAGATTGAGGATGATAAAGTGAGAAATGAGCTAACTGAGTACTGAGACAAGAAAATAATTTTGTCTAAATAATTCAAGTGAAAATGGGATCTCTGTCACTTACAATAATCTTTGAGTTTCCATGTATCTTTTGAATTGTTTCCATAAATGTAGTAGAAATTGTACTAGCTTTAAATGGATGAGATAATGTGCAAAAGTGTGCATACTTGGTAAGTTTGTCAACTACCACCATGGTGACACTCTTTCCTTTGGACTTGGGTAAACCTGTGAATAAATCCATTGAAACCTCCTCCCAACATTTTCTTGCAATGGATAATGGGTGTAATAGACCTGGGGTCTTAATTGTTTCAACTTTATTTTGTTGGAAAACCAAACATTCCACCACAAAATTTTCAATATCCAATTTAAGGCGATCCCACAAAAATTCCTTCTCAACCCTGTGGTAAGTTTTTAAAAATCCTATGTGCCCTCCTAAGGGAGAAGTGTTCAATTCAATAAGAATATTTTGTTTGACTTGGGAATTCTTACATAGGTATAAGTGATCTTTGTACCATAACGAACCATTTTTCGAGCTAAATGTATTAGATATACTAGGACCTTGTTGTAAATTTTGAATGAGTTCCCAAAGTTCTTCATCATTCTTCCATTCATCCCTTGCTTTGTTTATCCAATCTGGTTGGATAATAGAAATGGCGCAAAGAAATGCTTCCACATCCTCATCCTTTCTTGAGAGTGCATCTTCCACAACATTTTTCTTCTCTTTTTTGTAGATGATTTCAAAGTCATAACCCAACATCTTTGTGACCCATTTTTCTGCTCTTCAGAAGATAATATTTGTTCTAAAATGTATTTAAGGCTATCGTGATCTGTTTTTACCTTGAAGTGTGTTCCCATTAGGTAGGGTCACCATTTCTTAAGTGCATGTAGTATTGCCAACATTTCCTTCTCATAAATAGCTTTGTGTAAATACTTTCCTTTGATTGTACAACTTTTGAAAGCAATGGGTCTTTCTTCTTGCATTAAAACAACACCAATTCTATTTCTTGAGGGATCACATTCCATAATAAGGGTTTTTGTTAAGTCTAGTGTAGTTAAGACCAGTGCTTGGCACATTGCCTCTCTAAAATATTCAAAGGCCTTTGTTGCTTCTGAAGTCCATGAAAATTCAACTTTCTTCAATAATGTTGTTAGAGGTGCTGCTATTCTCCCATAATTCTTAAAAAAATTGTGATAATACCCTATCAATGCGATAAATCCTCGTAGATGCTTTATGGATGTGGGAATTTTCCATTCCTTAATGGCTTTAATTTTTCTAGGGTGTACCTTAACACCTTCATGACATACAATATGACCCAGATATTCCACCTCTTATACTCCAAAGAAACATTTGGAGCTTTTTGCATATAATTGTTTCTCCTCCAATAGTTTGAGCACCCTGTCAACATGTTGAACATGATCCTTCCAAGACTTACTGTAGATTAACATATCATCAAAAATTACTAACACAAATTTTCTAAGGAAGGGTTTGAAAATGGAATTCATCAAACCTTGAAATGTAGAAGGTGCATTGGTAAGGTCAAAGGCATGAACAAAAATTCATAATGACCCTCATGAGTTCTAAATGATGTTTTCAGCATGTCTTCAGTCTTCATTCTGATTTGATGATATCCTTAATGAAGATCCAACTTGGTGAAGTAAATTGATCCATGCAATTCATCAAATAATTCATCAATGATAGGAATGGGAAATTTATCTTTAATAGTGAGCTTGTTGAGCTCTCTATAATACAGACACGTGCACCATGATCGATCACTCTTGTGCACCAATACTACTAGAGTACAGAAAGAGATTTGACTAGGTGGAATTATACCATCCTCTAACATTTTTGCAACCATATGTTTAAAAACACTCTGCATAGTGATATATGTAAGGCCTGATGTTTGGATGAACACTTCTTGGAATCAAATGAGTAGCATGATCATGATCACGAATAGGTGGGAGGCCTTTGAGTGTCTCAAATACATTGGAATGATTTTCCAAGACTTTTTGGAGATCTGGAGAAATAGATGATTCTGATGTGGGAACCTCTAGTGAACATAATTGTGAAATTACACCTCATTGTTCTTTATTTAGAAGCTTTGTCATTCCATTAGAGTTAATTATCTTTCCCAATTTCCCTGCAATACCCCTTAATTCAACTTTCTTTCCTTCTGAACAAAATTTCATGAAAGGTTCTTGAAAATTGAAAGCTATTGTACCGAAGGATTGTAGCCATTGGAATCCTAGTACAACATCAAAATCACCCATTGGAATGGAAAGCATTGGGATATTCAATACATATTCTCCCATGGATAGCTTGATATTATGGAACTTTCCAGAGTAATTTATGGTTCCTCCACTTGCAACCATCACTTGACACTCTGGTGCTGGATATCGGAAGAAATTCAATTCCTTGGCTATCTCACAATGAATAAAATTATGGGTACTTCCTGAATCAATCAACACTATTACCTTTTTCTTATTGATATGTACTTCTGTCGTGATAGTTTGAGGAGTAGTAATTCTAGCCAATGCATTACAAGATATGTTTGGATTCATTTCTTCTTTCTCTAGGGTTTTTTCCTGGTGTATATCCTCATCTTTTGATGTTTCTTGTTCCTTTTCTTCCTCCTCTTCACAATCTATGTAAAATAATTTCTTCTTAGAACACTTATGACCAATAGTGTATTTGCTATCACAACTGTAACAAAGCCCTTTTGATATTTTTTCTTCCAATTGTTGTGGTGTCAACCTTGTAGGTTATGGAAGGCTAAGGGCAACAACACTTCCATATTTATATCTGTAAGTGGTAGGCTTCTAGGTTGCCATAATTTTTCCTTCCATTTTTCTTGCCAACCTGAAGTCCTTCTCTAATGAATCAAGTTCCCAAAGGTGAACATCATGTTTGATGTTATCCTTTAAATTTCCTATGAACAGATCAATCTTATGCTCCTCTAGAATATCTTTAACCTTTACATTCAATTTTTGGAAGTCCTCAATGTGCTCTATCATTGAACCCTTTTGTTTGAGATTTATCAACAGGTTAAAAAAGATGTTGCTTTTTGTATCCTCATAATGTGCTATCATTTCTTATGTAAAAATTTCCCAAGTGACAATTTGTTTATGAGAGAAAAGCCATCGATACCATACAAACTAATTTTGTTTCAAATATAAAGTTGCAATGCGTACCTTTTTTGTGTTTTTCACATTATGTAGATCGAAATATTGCTCCATATGTAGTATCCGTGTTATGGGATCCTTGCCATCAAACTTTCTCATATCGATATTTAGAACACGGTGGGTCTTCAGTCCAACATTAGAGTTTGTGAAATCATGATTAACATTTTTTTGTTCTCATCATGAGTTTTCTTTACTACCCTTTCACCATTAGTAAACATTTCTTGTAGCAACTTTGTCAAATATGTCTTCATATCTTCCATTTTTCCTTCCATCTTAACTTCCACGTCATTCATCTTAGGTTCCACACCTTTCTTTAAAGCATTCATCTTAGCTTCTGTGTCTTTCTTTAAACCATCCATCTTATCTTCCACGCCATCCATCCTAGATTTTGTTACTTTTTTGTGAGAGTGAATTTTGTTGCACTTGGTCTCATAATTTTGATATATCATGTTGTGTTTCTTCCTCTTCTTCATGAGCCATGCTAGATCTTTCAGGTTGCTTACTAGGTGTTTCCATTTTCTTTCTTTGGGGCATCAATTAATGATAATTATGATTCAATATAACCTTTGAATTCCTTCAAACTAATTTTTTAAACCAAACTTATGCAAAATTTAAAAGAAACTACACACCTTTTTTCACTTTGTAGGATCTCGATATTGAATCTAATGTATCTCTAAAATTTCAGATCTCTTAGGACTTAAATTGGTAACTATGGTAGCCCTCTCAGTCCTCTTTCGAACTCCATTACTCTGATCAAAATTGGATTCTCCAAGGACTTATGCCAAATCTCCCAAGATGACTTGATTATACACTTTTTTAGTAGAGTGAACTTGTACAAATTGCTACGTGTCATTGTTTCAACCTTCGGATGTCAAAACAATGAAAAAAAACTATAGTCTAATATCTTTCTATAACTTCTTACGAAATTTCAATCTGATACTTAGAGAGAAAGTTATGACGCTTTTCCCAAGGTAACCTATTTGGGATGTAATTCGAGAGCCTGCAAAAACCCTAATTTCCTTAGATCATATCTCCAAAAATATAGTGGAAAAAGATGTGAAATTCGGACCCGAGGATCATCGAGATTTCCGCTCAAATGGGGCTTTTTTTAACTTCTGAAACATTGCAGAAAAAATTATAGCCAAAATTCCACGATGACCTGTTTGGAGCAGTGAAACCCTAGAATCCAAACTTTTGATACCAAATGTTATGAACCAGCTCACAAAAAGATAGAAAAGATAGATCAACGACTTCAAAATTAGCCTCTTCGAGGAGGAACCTCCTTTACATTACACAAATGAACAATTATTGGATGATACAAATGACCAAACATCCTTTCTATATATAGGAGTCTAAGGCACCACAATATAATCAAAGATGACATAACAATAATAATATAGGGGCACAACAATAACAATAGTGGGCTTCTATGGGGCACACTAATAACAATATGGGGATGATAGAGGCACAATAATAACAATAAGGGCTACAATGAAAATAGCAATGGAGGAATCACTAGTATTATAGGGACCTAACAATAACTCTTTGTACTAAACCCGTACTTGAACACAATCTTTATAATGAAACTGCTTCCTTGCTTGCACGAGTGGCTTCCATGTATTTTGCCTCTGTAGTTAAAAGTGCCACTACAGAATGTCTCTTGGTAATTCAACTAATTAAAACTCCAAATAGGTTAAGCACATACCCACTTGTAGATCTTCTTTGATCTAGATCCTCAACCCAGTCTACATCAACGAAGCCATGGATGTCAAAAACTTTGTCCAATCATGGTCTTCCTTGGTAGCAGAGACCATAATGACTAGTGCCATGCAAATACCTGAAAACCAACTTCATTGTTGTCCAATGATCCTTCCCTACTTTTGACATAAGCTTACTCAATACTCTCATTGCATGTGCAATGTCTAGTACTAGTACAAACCATTGTATACATCAGGCTACTGACTACACTTACGTATGGAACACAGGACATGTCCTCTTCCTCTTCTTGTGTCTTGGAACACTGTTCAACATATAAATTTAGACCTACATGAATGGAAAGCTTCATCGGTTTACTATCTTGCATATTAAACCTCTACAATATTGTCTCGACATACTTCCTCTAGTTTAACCAAAGCTTCCTCTTTGCCTGATCTCATTTAATTGCCATGCCCAAAGTATAATTTCCAGCATTGAGATCCTTCATGTCGAATTTGGAGGACAATTAGGTATTCAAATCTTTGATAATTTCTTTGTTATTTCTAATCAACAACATATCATCCACATACAAGACTAAATAAATAACATAGTCACCAATTAATTTAAAATATACAAAATGATCTACTTTGCTTCTGATGAAGCCAAGTCCCCATATATATGTATCAAATATCTAACACCACATCCTTGCTGACTATTTTAACCCATACAAAGAATTTTTTAACTTGCATACCAGCTCTTTCTTACCCTTCACTACAAAGCCTTTAGGTTTCTTCATGTAGAAGTCTTCTTCTAGACCCCCGTGAAGAAATGTTGTATTCACATCCATATATTCTACATCAAAATAAAAAAGTAGTAGCAATAGATAAAAGTAATCAAATAGAAGCCACCTTAGCGACAAGAGAAAACATATCACCAAAATCAATTCTTGACACTTGGGAATAACCTTTTTCTACCAACCGAGCTTATATTTCTCGACCTTGCATCCTGCGTTCATCTTCTTCTTAAAAACCCATTTTTTCCAATGGGTTTCCTTTTAGGTGACAACTCCACCAAATCCCAAGCCTCATTTTTTTCCAAAGATTTGATTTCATCAATCATGGCCTCTTTCCAGAGTTTTCCACCTTTTGAATCTACTGCCTCCTTCACAGTTTTTGGATCATCGTCAGTAATTTGAATTGAAAGAAGATGGACTATACCTTTCTAACTGCCTATTTTCTCGAACTAATCATCTCACAGCTGGAGTTTGTGGCTCTTAATCTTCTGATTCATATTCTGCTATAGAGTCTGATTTTTCCTCCTTTAACTCAAACTCTATCTTCTCAGGTTCCTTTGGTATGACTTCATGTATAATGACATATTTCACCTTTCTAAACACCACATATCAGCTATACACAACCTTTCTTGTTTATCGATTCCAAATATTATAACCTTTTAAACCATCCTTATACCCAATAAATATGTACCTTTCAGATTTACTATCCAACTTGGTTCTTTTCTCCTTCAGAACATGTACATATGCATCACATCCAAATACCCTTAGATGTAAAAGAGATAGTTTCTTACCAGTCCATACCTCTTGTGGAGACTTATCCTCCAACGCTGATGAAGGTGATCTGTTAACCAGGTAACATGCAGTCTCCACCGCCTCGGCCTAGAATTCTTGTCCTAACCTGGCACCATTGAGCAAGCTTCTTTCCTTTTCCATCAATGTCTTGTTCATTATTTCCACAACTCTGTTTTCATGAGGTGTGTATGGAGTGTTCATTTGTCATGCTATACCACACTTGTTACATAACTCTTCAAATTCCTTCTTGTAGAACTCTCCACCATTATTTGTCCTCAGCACCTTTATCTTCTTCTTTGTCTAGTTTTCCACGAGAGCCTTAAATTATTTAAACATATCAAAGACTTCAAAATTATTATTGAGGAAATATATCCATGTATTCCTTGATGGAACTTAAATAGGTCCAAATACATCACTATGTACAAGCTCTAATATCCCTTTCACCCTCTTAGCACCAGAGGAAAAACTCACTTGATTCTGCTTACCATATACAAAATTTTCACAAAAATCAAAATCCAGAGAGAAATTAGACATGAGTTATACCATACCATTCCCATGAAGTATTCCACGGTAGTTCTCTCCAATATGTCCAAGCCTTTGATGCCATAACATGGTCTTTTTTCCAGATGACACTAGATTTTCTGTTCCACTTTTAGGAACCACAAAACTTTTGCACCGTTCAATAAAAATACTACCCACAAGCTTGTACAGAGTTCCAATCTGAACTCCCCAGATCAATAATAGTTCTCCCTGAACCATATTATAGATATCATTCTCAAACACTATTTTTCACCTGCATCATCCATCTTACTTACAAAAATCAGATTTTTGACCAATGCAGGAATATGCATAACACCAAGAAGTGTTCTTATCCTTCCACCTTGCAACTTCAACTTCACTTTTACACAATGTACTTCTAGCTTTCATGTCATCCCCTAAGAAGACATCACCAATGTCATATTTCTCATACTCACATAACCACTCACTATGGGGAGTGACATGAAAGCATGCACCTAAGTCAATCAACCATGCCTCATGAACTACATTTGTACTTAAAGAAGAAACCAAGTACACATCCGCACCTTCATCAAAGGTGGCTTACACCTCTACAGAAGGAGAATCATCAACCCCTTTCCTTTCTTAGGAGCTTTGGATATATAGTCATTTTTTGAGTGTCCTTCCTTTTCGCATTTCCAACATACCTTTACAAGTTTTCCTGAAGATTTAGATCTCCCTCTAGATTTAGATCTCCCACTCGAGGATTTATTTTTGTTTTTATCCTAGGACTGTCCTCATACAGACAAGGAATCTCCATTCTGGCCCTCCATATTTTTTTGTCTCATCTCCTCTGACAGCAAGGATGAGACTATTTCATCAAACTCCAAGGTAGTTGTATTGCTACCTATTGCAACAACCAGACTATCCCATGAATCTGGTAGATAACACAACAAACTGATGCACTTATATTCATCTAAAATCTTTATATCAACAAATAAAAACTATCTTACCACAGTATTAAAGGTGTTCAGATGCTCAGTCACCAAGTCTCCATCCTTCATCCTTAAGTTATACAACTTTTTCCGTACGAATATTTTTTTCACTAGATACTTAGATTGGTATAAAGTACCTAACTTGTCCCACAAATCCTTTTTCATAGACTCCCCTGATACATTCAACACTATTAAATCTTAGATACAAAACGGTATTGTGCTATTTTCTTTCCAATCCAACTTTTCCCAATCTTCATCTGACATTAACATTGGTTTAATACCCGGATGTACCGTGATCCACTGATCTTTATCCACCAGCAGATCCTCCATCTTGAGTTTCCACAACTCAAAACTCAGACCATTAAATTTCTTGATCTATATCTTTCCACTTCTCGTCATTTTATTTCATTTTAAGAATCAATCCCCTAGATCTCCCACTGAATAGGGTCTACCACATGCCCGTGCAAAATAGCTCAAAAACAAAGGCATCCGCTTGATGTGGAAACAACTTTGATACCAAATGTAGGTTTTAAACATGTACAAAAATTACCTGCAAAATTAATTCTTAAAAAATAGAAAATATACAATGGCATGAAACACAAAACAAATACACATAGGTTTTCCCCTGAATCCCAAAATCTGGGACTACTAGATTGATTTTTCATTATATTCCTTTCAATGTTACAATACATATATATACATGTCGAAGCATTCATAAACCCCAATCCATTAACCCTGGATTAGAACATAACTATAGTTCCCTTGTTGGGATCTACAAAATACCATGGTAGAAAACCATCATGTCCAAAACCATGTGCAAAACCCATGCACAAAACCATAGGCAGGATCATCCAACTAATATAGGGTCAAAAAAAAAAAGAATTCTCCACGTGCTACCCTAGACTCCATACGTGGGGCTAGTTGTGGAAATAATAAGACACACACCCAAAATCAACCTCTTATATCCACTTAAGGAAGTGGAATCAACAAACCAAAACAAAACTGACTTTCTTGAGGAGCTATAGGACCCCCTAGGGCTAAACAACCACTCCAGGTGGCCAACCCATGAGTTAACTTACTTTTTAACTGAGCTATACCCCAAGTATCTCCCATGACAAGCCCTACATCTGACTATAACCATCCAGTATCTCCCACAACAAGGCCTCCAAGCAACTGCATACTTTTTCACCCAGTTCTGTGCTAGGGACTACAATATTTAAGCCACTTTTTAAGGCTAGTATCAAGACAACTGCCCAAAACTTCATAAAACTCTCAGGAATTATAAATGACATGGGAACAAAGGCTTCCATACAAAATTTAGAGAAGAAATTGACCTAAGCATGCCTATCCATGACAAATATTTCTTTAAACACATCATGAACATGAAATCTATAGGTCATAAATACACATCTAAACATAGGGGTTTCATACTTATCTAAGAACGATCAAGAAGGTATGATGCCTTCTCACCATAAATGCAATATCATATATTAGGTCATTCATTCATTAAAATTTCATTTATTAATCAAAACATGTTGAGAGCCATAACTCAAGTCTGTCATAAAACCATGCTTATAACCAAAATATAACCAGAATGATAACAATGATAGAACAACTATCAAAGCCACATAATAACAAATGCATATACTCATGAAATATAAAGGGAAAATAGCTCTTATTAACATATGAAAAAACCATCTGAGTTAGGGACTTCCATGTACTACCCAATCATAGATTGGTCTGAACCAAATCTTTCTTCAACCAATAACCCCCATGCCATATTCCAAGCATGAATGCGTGATTCACAACAAAACAACCAGGGCTTCCTCAGGCTTTACCACAATCTCGCCATATACCGGTCAAGGATTATTAGGCCCAAGCCCTTATCTATACAACTAGGATTTATCATATATCCGACCAAGGGTTTCCTAGGCCCAAACAACAAACTTACGCTATTTGGCTTCACCACAATCCCACCACATACCAGTCTAGGGATCACTAGGTTTATACAAGCATGGATGCCTCTACATCTCTCCACCTAAACCACAGATAATTTTCCTATATCCACCCTTAAGCTTTACCATATATCCTGTCATTGACCGATCAAGGATTCTTATGCCCGACGAGGGTATACACGACCAGGATTTACCGCAATCCCACCTTTACTAATCCAAGGATTCCTAGGCCTTGTGATTTTCCTGAGAGCACCTCACTCAATTTTGAAACCATATCGCAATCTAACTCAACCAAATGAAAGAACTCCATCACACCATGGCTATCTAAAAATGGCAAGGCAAGGCTGAAACCACTGTCATACCTAGAAAAATCCATGCTCGTGATAACAAGAGAACCAAATACACACACACATATACCATGCATGCCAAAAATAGCAGGGAAATCATACATGCAACTCGATACTTGCAAGTAATTCCACTATAGCCGCTTGATCCAACTCTTCCTTGCTTGATCTTTGCTTCCTTTTGATTTCTTTTCCTTCCTTTGCCTTCATTTCTCCAATGCTAGAGTGCTCCAAGAATGCTATAAGTGTGCAAGAGTATGAGAGAGTATAGAGAATAGAGAGAAATCCAAGCTAAAACTTACAAAAGATTGTGAACTGATCCTTTGAAGCCTTTATATCATTGAGGACTCTATTTTCTTCAATTTCCATTATTTTTCCTTCGTTTTCCGCCTCACATGCAACCTGTGACCTTTCACCTTCATTTTATCCTATTGTCTATTATTTCCATAAATACAATTCCAACTAATGTCTCTTACATTTCTAAAAGATTTTCCATTTCCTTTTTCAATTTCCCCTTAGCCATAATAAACCAAATGAACACTCACTAGGATGTTTTTACCAACATTCATCTTATAATACATGTCCCATGACCTTGATCTTATTTTTCCTTTATTATCTTTATTACAGGGATTTTTAATCTGAGGCTATTACAGTTTGACGAGTCCAATGTTGTTTGATGCTTTTACAAGTCCAATGAAGGTGTAACTTGACTTATTTTTCATGTTTAGAGAATTTTAAAAAGAGGTGAAAAGGAAAACTCCAAAGGTTCCATTTCGTAAATTTAGTCTCTTGAGTCTGAAAAGGCATAAAATGATCCTCAAGAGAACCTTTTAGTCATGTTTGAATAAACTGTTATTTTTTATTAAATAGTCTATCTCAGTCTGGAAAAGGCTTAAACTTATACTGAGTAGATGTCTTTTCATTTACTTTAATGTGCTTGAAAAGACAAGTGCAAGGAAATATTTTCATGTTTAGGGAGTCTGAAAAGCACTGAAAGATGACTCCTTTTGAAGAAACAAGTGGTATAAAGTGTAGAAATTGGCTTTGACCATGAAGGAAATACTCAAAACACATAGAGGTTAAGAGGCTAGCTAAGAAGACCACTCATCACAATTGTTCCTCTACAAAGGGTAAAACAAGCAAGTGAAAGCAGATGATTGGCTAAGCAGATGGTGACAATGGAATGAGAAAACCAAGGCTCATATGACATAAGTAGGCTTATAAAAATAGAAATTACAAGGATAGGATGAGAAGGGTTTCATTTTTACACAAGCTTGAAACATGGGAAATTATGCTTGAAATAAGTTTGGATTCCCCCAACATAATGAATCATTTCTAGACACATGATCCCCAAGCTTCATTTCATTCACCTAAGTAGACTAACGATTACTAACAGGTGGATGGAATGAAAGTTCATTTAAGATATCATGCATAATAACCTTGGGGTAAAAGTTCGTGTAATAAATTTAGTAAAAGAAAAAATAAGACCAAGGTCATCAGACACATATTCCAAGCTAAATGCTAGGAAAAACATCCTAGTGGGTGTTCATTTGCTTTATTATGGAAAAGGGGAAATTGTCAAAGGAAATGGTAAAGGCATTGAAAAGGAAAGAGGAATTAATTGGCTTTTTATTTATTAAAACAATGGAAAATACGAGAAAAGGAAGGTGAAAAGTTACATATTTGCATGCAAGGGAAATTAGAGGGAAAATGAAGGAAAATCAAGAAAAATAAAGAATAAGGAGGCATGAATGATAAAAAGGCTTATGACGACTAGTTCATGGCTTTTGTCAATTTAGTTTTGGAAGCTCTCCTTTCATTCTCTCATTCTCTCACATTTTTTCACACTTATAGTTTTCTTCGGGCATGCTTGGAGCACTCTAGTATTCACTTGGATTGGAGAAAGAAGGAAAAGGAAAGCAGTAAAGTACTAGGGAATAGGTGGATTAAAAACTACAATAGGATTTATTTGTAGGTATAAAGTTGCATGTATGATTTCCTTAATAGTTTTGGTGTGCCTGTGACATGCATGTTTTTATTTGGTTCTCCTACTATTATTGGCATGGGTTTTGCAAGGTGTGACAATGTTTTCAACCTCTCCTTTCCATTTTCAGATAACCATGGTTTGATGGGGTTTTTCCAATTGGTTGAGCTTTGTATTGTTGGATTGTTTTGGAAATGGGTGAGGTGGTGTTAGGAAAATTCACAAGCGCCTAGGAATCCCTTGACTAATAATGGAGGGATTCGCGGTAAAGCCCGAGGGTAGAGATGAGAAAATTCCTTAAGGTATTGGTGAAGACATATGGAGGCATCCATGTTTTTTTAGTTCCTAGTGATGCCATGACCAGTTTTGGTGGGATTTCCATAAATTATGGTAGTGTATGTTTCTTTATTTGGGCCTTGGAATCATTGGACCAATAATGGAAATATTGCGCTAAAGCCTGCTTGGGTAGGTTCTTACTTTAGGCCTATAAATCCCTTGCTTAGTAATGGAAGGATATGCGGTAAAGCCTAAGGAAGCCCTCGATTTTTTGTTGTGAGTCCCGCATTCATGCTTGGAATATGGCACAGGGGCGATTGGCAGAAAAAAATATTTGGTTCAGCCCAATCTATGGTTAGGTGGTACATGGAAGTCCCTGAACTGGTTAGATTTTTCATACGTTAATAAGACATGTTTTCCTTTTGTATTTAATGAGTATTTATACTTTTTATTATGTGGATTTGATGGTTCTTTTACCATTATTATTATTCTAGTAATATGATGGTTATATGCATGGTTTCATGACAGGCTCTAGTTATGGATGTTAACATGTTTTGATTGGCAAATGAATGTTTTTTTGAAAGCATGACCTAATAGATGTTATTGTAACTATTATGAGAGAGAATTAGATCTTATTGATTATTATCAGGTAAGTATCAAATCCCTATGTTCACATATGCATTCATGACCTGTAGATTACCTGTTCTTAATACGTTTGACGAAATTTCATCATGGTTAGGCTTGGTTCGGTTATGTCATTGATCAATGTTTTTGTCAGAGGATTTTTCTTTTTGTTATTTATTGTGCTGGAAAGCCTCATCAATTTCAAGGAAGTGATCTGGAGACTAGCCCTGAAAAGCTGGTATAAATTCCATAGTTGCAGGCTCAGAACTAGGAATTTGGGATAGTAGTCGCTACCTTATAGGTTTATGTATGGGACTAGAGGCCTAAACTCACATGGATGGAGTGTTATGCGTTAAAATGATATCCTAGGTTAGTGAAAAAGAAATATAGCTCAGGTTTTTGGGACTTGGAATGGTTGTTTAGCTCCTGGGGATCCTGTAGCTCCTGAGGAAGGTCACTAGGGTTTATTTTTTTGAATTCATTTCCCTAAGGTGATATAGGAGGTTGAGTCATGTAATAGTAGCCCTCACTTGATTTTTACCTTGACAGACCAATGAAAGTGGGTAGATATGGGAGGGGTGGTTACAGGGTGGTATCAGAGCATGGTTCAACAGTTGGACTGGATGGGTAGAATGTGTTTTTCATGCATGCATGTTAGTTCTCTATGTGATTGTTATGCATAGATTATCATGATTATTGTTGTTATGCATGAGTTCATTGTATGCATTTTGTGTCATCATGATGTTATTGGTATATTATGATGTTGATATGTTGACTGAGGTAGACCAGGAGAAGCAGATTATTAGAGCAAGGTTGCAGCACTAGAACTTGGGTAAGGGAAGATCATCATATAGGTATTGTATGTGGAGCATGTAGGTATGAGGTTTAATGGTTGTTATAAGAAATATGGTTATGTACATGCATTCCATTATATTTTTGTTGTGGTTACATGCATGATAAATGTTAGTTGTTCAATGTGGTCATATTCACATGCATCATGTTATAGACTAAAGCTACTTCAGGCTGAGAAAGGCAAGTCTAGGGTAACATGAAACCACGCTTAACCTAGTAGCTAGCCCTACCAGGTCGGGAGAGGGCTCTCTCCTAGTCAATCTCGAAAAAATATGGCCAATAAAGCTTGAGATGACTGATGTAAAGACTAATTTTAGGCCAGGTATATGCTCAAAGGAGTTTGATTGAGTTTTAATGATTGGTTGCTGGATCAAAAGTGAAGGGCAGTTTTGGGTCTGGGGAATGGACTCAGTCTTGCAGAGGTTTCTATGGGGTGAGGTAGGAAAATGCTTTAGTATCTTGAATTAAGTGAAATGGAGAGATTTAAGACCAGTGAGGAGCTGAAGAGGGCATGAAGGTATTAGGAATCCTCTTCAAACAATAGAAAACATATAAAACTAAACAAACCATAAGGTAGAGCACTGCAACATCAATGAATTCCACCTTTATACTTGATCCATTTAGTTAAGCTGAAAAGAGAGAGATAATGGCACACATAAGGAAAAACAATGCTAAATCACCTTGCCACAAGAATCCCACAAAATGCTGCAAACCCTGGTCTATTCCTTTGCCAAACTGCAGAGATGAATGTACAATGCTACTCAAATCTTTCACAAGAGTCCAACCTTTACAAATGACTGAAAAAGTACTAAATATAGGCAACAAACAACTCATGCTAGACTTTAGGGGTCGAATTCATGAGTTTAGGAGCTATTTCAAGAAGACCCAAACTAAGAACTAAAAAGTAGGCAGTGGAACAACTTGCCTCTAAAACCTAGGAAACTGATTCATTCAGTTGAAAACCACCTATTCATGATGTATCTACCTCAACGAGTGAATTTTCAAAATTTTTACATAAAATTCCATCAAGTTACATCAATTTACATCAAGAGTTTGACCATGAGAGAGAGAAAAATCAAACTGAGAAAAAACTAGGCAAAAAACAGAGTTTTTTTTGGCAAAAATGACAGTATTCCATCGTGTGTGTCGTGCCACTGTCCCTGTGCATAGTGCCTTTTTATAGCTGATTTTGGAGGCCTTCCTATGAACCAAATTTACTCCAAGTGGGTTTGTTGGAAAGTTTTGTCTATCTACTTTCCAAAATAGGTGGAATTTCTAAATTTGGTGTCCACTTTCCCCTCCAAAAGTGAGTTCTCCCAACACTGCTTCTTGTGTGGCCAAAAAGGGGCATAGAGGGCATTTGTGAGGTGTTTTTGACCCTTTTGGAGGCCCGAAACTTGAAAAAAATTTCTAGCTAATTTTGGGTATGCATGATTTTTCATGAGGAATCCAAAAATGTAGAGTTTTCCTCCAAAAGAGGTCCCTAACAAAAGTGATCATCAAGTGGCACTATGCACCAGGCAGAAAAACTTGTATTTTGCTTCAAAAATTAGAAATTGACAAAAAGTGTGCCAAATTTCTTGAAATTTGGGCTGAGTGACCTCCATCAAGTGTTATGTTGGGCTAAAGAAGCCTTAGCCAAAATCTTGAGCTTGTCTTGCTCTTTCTTCCTCGTCGAAGTTTTCCTCAACTTGGCCTTCAAGGTTCTTATTCTTGCTTTGCAAACTTTGTTTCTTGCCAAATAGTGATAGGCCATGTGACTCAACATATTTTTATCTTTGTTGGCCTTCTCCAGCATCTTCTCCAAGTGCATGTTTTCCCTCTCAAGCCAAGATTCACGATCAACTCCAATCTCTTGCTCAAGCGATGTCAATTTGACATGGTCCTCTTTGTCATTTTGCTTCTTCAATTTCAACATTTCTAGGTCCATTAGGCTTTGCTTATCCTCCAATTGTTTGTTCTATTTCTTGTTTGTCATATATATCATCCTTGTGCATCTTCTCTTTGCCTTTGCTTTACTGCTTATGTTTCTCCATAGAACTATCACTGAGTGTCTCTTCCTCATAGTCATATTCACTGTCTCTTTCCATAATGCTTGTCTTAGGAAAATGATGAGATGAAGGTATGGTGGAAAAAATGATGATGAAAGAGGGATGAAAGAGGACAATGGTGATGAGTATGACGAGATTTTACTCTTGGGAAATGAAATTAGGGAAAGAAGGGAATAGTTTTGGGAGATTAGGGTTCAGTGAGGGATTTAGGGTTTTATGAGGGAATTAGTTACTTTAGGGGAGTGGGATATGGGAAAATAAGATAAATGGAATGTATTAGGGTAATAAATGTGTGAAAATAGGTTTTGATGATGGCTGCAGGGTTTTTAGGGAATGATAGGGTTTAGGAAAAGGGAATTAGGGTTTGGGAAATAGTAGGAAATGTGTATAGGGTTTAGGGTTTGGTGATAGGGGGTAAGGTGAGTGTCAATGGGAGAGGGAAAGGGGAAGGGAATTAGGGGAATTTTAGTGCAAGGGCATGGGATGTGGGAAAATCATACAAGGGAGTGAAAACAGCAAGAAAAACAAAAACCCTAGGCAGTTTTGACAACACAACTTTGAGGCAACTAGGATTTTATTTCTTAAGCACTCACATCACCATCACGTATGAAAAAATATCTAGCTAAGGTGAATGGGAGGATTTACTTACTTGTAGAGAGGTTTTTTTCAAATTTGGAGGCTTGGAAAGGTAATGAAATGAGTTTTTGAGCTTAGTTGACAGGTGCGCTGCGCCAACACGCAAGTGCGTTGCGCCTTTTGGTATACCACTTTTGGATGCCTTCTTGGTGTCCAAATTGGGTTAAGGATAGCTCATTGGAAATGTTATCGAATATACGTTCTATAAAATCTTGAATTTTCCAATTTGGAGGTCAGTTGCCCTGTCAAAGGTCAAATCTCCCAAGACTGGTCAAAATGTGCAAAATGAGGCTGCCTAAAGGCAGAATGCTGTTATAGTCAACTTTGGAAGGTCTTCCTCAACTCCAAATTGAGCTCATGACAGCTCATTGGAAATCTATTTGTGTCTAGTTATCACTTCACTCATCAAGAAAGTCATTTGGCCAACCAAGCGAGGATAAATACTTATTTTCCCAAGGTCACTTCAAAGGTGCATCAATTCTCCTAAGGCAACTGTATTTTTGATATTTCTCTAAAACCATGGCACCTGTGTAAAAAGTTGAAGGAGGTTCTGCTTCCTTGGCATATTTGGGACAAAAGCCTCTCTCACTTTCTCAAAATTCATCTTCTATTTCTCAGAAACATCATTTGAGTAAAACCTACCCCGATGTGTGGAACAGGGGATTTGTCGAAATGAAGGGAAATGAAGGGGATAAGGGGCTTCTAAATTCTTGAGGAAATTTTGAGAAGTAGGGAGGGATGTTAGGAAATAGGGGAAAGTGGAATTTCAAATATTGAGTGAGGGGAAGGGGTCCAAAAGGGAAAAACACAGGCCTAGCCTAGTAAATTGTCAAATTGTAGCAAGAAACTAGGGTTTGTGCGAAAATGAGGAATTTAAGGGATATCAGTGATGGGAAGTGTTTAACAAGGTAAATTAAGGATAGGGGAAGGTGTATTAATATCATGATACAATTTTTGTTGATGATTTGACCATCTAAGAGAAATTACCTTCAAAACCCTAGGAGAGGGAAATAAATCTTACCTAGGCACAACTGAAGCATGAACAAGGTGTAAAATGACCCATTGGAACTTGACATGATGATGACAACCCTATGAATGATGGTAGACTCAACTGAATGGTGACATGGACTGACCTTTGGACAATTTTGAAAAGAGTGTAAACAAACCCTAGACTTGATACCTAGTGACCAAATTTTACTTGAAAACTCACTGAAATGACAAAATTTGACTTTGACACTCTAAGACCACTTTGTAAGAGCATACTTGATCACCAGAGGAAGGATGCAAAGGCTGACACTAAAACATCAGATAGGCATGCATGGTAGTTAGCTTGTTGTTATATGCATTACGATCATATACATGATTATTATTGTCATTTCATTTAAGATCTTGACGTTATATGTATCGTGCTAATCTAGATTGGCCTGTACATATGGTTATGGTTATGATGTTTAGGTATGGGTCAATATACTTTTGATATTATGTTGTATTAATCTTGTCTAACTTGCGCATATGTGATAACCTCCCATAAGATATATTGAGGTATGAGTTTGATTACTTCATCGATTTGGTTTATCTAGCATGTTATGTTTATAGGTTGTCTAAATGTTTGATTAATTGCATGACAGAGTATGTGTTTATAATATTGGATGAAGAAGTGATCTTGTTTTAAGATGATTGTACTAAAACATTATGTCTTGAGACAAATGATATGCACTTGAGTGCCAATGAGTGTTATTTATAGTATTATGATTGATTACTATGAGTTGATTGTTGATTATGACATGGTTGTTAGTCTTGATAAAGGTTGATTTCAAATTAATAGACATGATTTCTTGATCTTTGGAACGTGTGACTAACATGTGTGAATAGTTGCAGGGCAACATGCCCCATATTAGCGTGATAAGGTAATAGTTTATTTACTTATATAACTAGCAGTTGGGTGATGTGATAGAACATAATAACACTCAATTTCAATAAGGAAAAAGGTAAAAGAAAGGTATTGGGTGGAAATTCATTTGGCTATGTTTGGAGACTGCAATTCCAAATGAATAAGTGCTTTGCATGAATACATGAAGTCTTCTTAACCTTGATTTTGTCTGAAATTATGTGGATATGTACTATGTTTGTGAACATGTGTGTATAACAACTGGTTTCTAGTTATGGATGGAATCACCTAGGAATTGGAGTCCCTTGAGAGATGATATGTGTATGTATTCAGTCACTAGGTAGCGTTTTGGGTACAATAAGGTAAGATAATTGGTATACTACTATATTTATTTGTACACTAACAATTATGTGTTTATAGTAGTCTGAAGTAGGGATTCCATGTAAAAAAAGAGACTTCCATGAAATCTTGAAGAAGGCTCAGGTTGATCTTTCCCTTGGAGGCATTGGGAATCCGTGGGGATTGGGTCATGGTGTTTGTTGCTAGTTTTGTGCCTTCAATATTTTTTGACTTGTTTGTGCTTGACTTGTAATTTTGATTGTGTATGGTGCATGGCCTTGCCACTTTGTTTGTGGTGTTGTATTGTTATTAGTTTTCATGGATTTCCTCTTATTTTTGTTGTTGTTCCTGTCTTTTATGTTTCAAGGGTCTTAGGAGTTGGTTGGGAAAGAGGAAAGTTGATGGAGGTTTGGGAGAGATGAACGAACAAAAATAGGTAATGTAAGACTTGGGTGAAGCTTGGTGGATGTATATGGGCAGCTGAAGGGAAGATCATGACAGCTAGTTGGATTGGTTGGGTCCACTGGAATAAATGGACGGTGGAAGGATAGTCATAAGAAGGGTAACAGTAAAGGTAAAGTAAATGGATTTGAGGCATCATATGCCTTGGCTATGTTGGGAACTGTTGTTCTCAATGTTGTGCTTGCTATGCACGAATAAGCAGAATTATCTTAACCTTTACCCTATGATATTTAGTAACTATGTTGGATCATGGTTATGCTGATGTTTATATATGTGTATACATGTATATACGTATGTCGTTTTCTGATAGCATTATCACAGATCATGATGGATTTATGCTAATGTTTATATGTTTATATATGTATGTATGTATGTTTTTTTCTGACAAAGTTGTCAGGGATCATGCTTGTGGAAGAATTATTGCTTAAGCAGGTGAATGTCATGAGGAGGTTCCCATAATTATAAGGAATCAAGTGGAGGAGTAGCGTGATAGATCAATGAGGTTAGTATCATGTGGATATGAATTGATATTATGTTATTATACTATGTCTATGTTTATGTTATGGACAGGCTATGCTGAGGAATACATCAATGAAATGAAATTAGTGTGATCTATGGCATGTTGGGACAAAAATGAATAGTGGAAAGATGCTAGAGGTAAGGTTACCTGGTAGAGATAGTGTGGTCTCTGGATGTGCAGTACTACTATTGTATATATGTTTTACATGTTGTATATGTGGTGCTATGTACATATGGTGTTGTGTACATGTTTTATAGCATTGACATGTATATATGGTGCTATGTACATGTTTTATAGGCAGTGTTATGTACATATGTCTTATGTATGTGGTGTATATGCAATGTTATGTACATATGGTGTAGTGGGCATGTTGTATATGCAGTGTTGTGTACATATGGTGTTGTGTGCATGTTGTGTATGCAATGTTGTCTACATATGGTGCTATGTACATGCTACATATGCGGTGTTGTGTACATATGGTGTTATTTACATGTTGTATATGCAGTGTTGTGTATATATGGTGTTGTGTGCATGTTGTGCATGTGGTTCTATATACATGTGGTGTTGTGTGCATGATTTTACATGTGGTGCTATGTGCATGTGGTGTTGTGTACATGTTGTACAAGGGGTGTTGAGTGTATGTGGTGTTGTGTACATGTCGTGCATGTGGTGTTGTGTACATGTGGTGTTGTGTACACATTGTGTAGGTGGTGTTATGTACATGTGGTGTTGTTTACAGGTGGTACTGTGTACATGTTATACATGTGGTGTTGTTGTACATGTGGTATTGTGTACATGTCATATATGTTATGTTATGTATATGTGGTACTGTGCTATGAGTATTGTGTAATCGTGGTGCCACAACATGTGTATTTGTTGTATTGTACTTTGTGAATGTATATGTATTGTGTTGTTCAACGAGTGTGGGTGCATGTTTTATTTTGAACACTGGGTGTAGATCCATGTATTGTGTTGTACACCAGATGTAGGTTTACGTATTGTGTGGTGTTGTACGCCATGTGTGGATGTATGTAGTTTGTTGTATATTGAGTGTAGGTGTAGTTATTGTGCACTGTTGTACGTTGTGTGTGGTTGTATGCTTTTCACATACACTATGTGTATTTGTATGCGATTGAAGAAAAGAAAAGGAATTGGGTGATTTCTGAGTGTGGCAACTGATCCACTGTCTGTACGAAAGAACAAAGGTAGAAACAAAGAATTGATTGAAGGATAAGTATAAGTATTTTATTTCAATTTTTATTACAAATGTGATCTATGACTCTGATTTATGATGGTTACATGTGGTCTATAACTCTTATTTATAGTGGTTATATGTGATTCATGATTTTGATCTATGATGGTTGTGTTTTGAGTGAACCAGATGTGATATGCTTATCCATGATGATTTGATCAAAAAGCTAGTTTGACTTATTAGGATTGGAAGTAAAAATAATTATTGGTGTACCTTATTGAAGAGATACTACTGAGGAATGATTTGAATTTACTTGAAATTATTTTGAATCTAATGACAATTATGTGCTTGGTACATGAAAGCATGGAAATGCATGGTTTGGGTGCAGGAACTGACTGCAAGAATGTTAGTAGAAGTAGTGAAAGGAATTGGAACAGGAAATAGTATGTTGGTAAAGAACTTCAGGAGCAGAGCCATTGTGGGATGTTGGTACCTAATAGTGTCCATTGATTGCCATCATCATGCTATCACCTGTATGATTTTTTTGAGGCAGGGATATACCTTGGTTTTTGGACCTTCCGATGTAAGGAAACACTGCCACGGGATGGATCACCTGGGAAAGAGGATGCCAAGGAACTTGGAAGGTGAGTGAATACACTAAAAGGGGTTATGAGATTTCTTGAGGGACTACTGTTGGCTTAATGGGCCCTGACCCAGGTTCAGCATTAAGTAGCCAAGAAAATCCCTACGCTACTAGCCCTTTTGGCATCAATCCGTGGAGCACAGATTGAAGTCTCACCTGAAGCAGTATGGGGGAATGCAGGAACCAAGTTTCCGCACCCTGAGATGGTTGTGATGTTCGTTATTTTCCCTAACCTTCCTTCACACGAATCGATAAGCCCTTTAGGGCTTATCAAAGTACGTCTCTTATTCATCCCTGAAGCCTCTGAAGAAGTCTCTGGTCGTCCTTCACAGGCCCTAAATTGATAGATCAGGCACTTATGCATCCCTCCAATTACTCTTACTTATGTATCTACCTAGATTCGCTTAAGTATTGGTTACTTTAACATGCATTATGGTTATCTTTGCGTAAACAGATATTCCTACTTTTATTCATATGACAAAGTAAAATACATAGAATCACGCATCAATATAGCATTACTTCATACTCGAGTATTCAACATAACATAATCACAACATTAATAATAGAAGTAAAATAATGCATACATAGATAATTACAGAATATTCCTCTTTATTAATAATCCATATTTCCAGTACAGACTTTGATTGTCCTGCGCACACAGTTGTAGGGGTCCACGCACTCAGTTGCGGACTTCTACCCCAGGCCTGCGTGCACTCAGCTGTAGAACCTTTTCCTACACTAAGACTCTTCGCTCATAGCTCTTGCAGACCCATACATAAAACATAGCACCAAAACTATTCCACTAAAAACTACCTTAGACTCTTCAAAAATCCCTTTTTATACAATCCCATGGTCCACAGACCATGGGTATATCTCTAAAGCCGACATGACTGATACAAAAGAAGCACAGAAAACCCTTAGTAACTCTTTACATCTTCACTCTTTGCGGCCAGAAAATGTGGATACTTCACATTCTTTACACAAAACTTGGGCATTTAGCCCCAAAACTTGGGCTTTTAACCCCAAAATTGACCCCAGGGGACCCATTCCCAACAGGCCCCCAACACAAATCTGGTGACTCACCCATGAGTCACTCTGCTCGCTTGGGGATCTTGTTGCAAAGACCTCCCAACTCCACTTGTACCACTAGGACTTTAGCGGTGCACTGTGTTGCCGCTTGCTTCATCTGCTTGACCAGTTGCTCCATCACTAGCCCTAAGCCATCTACCTATACCTTCTACTGTGTTTCATGTAGACTAGCCAATTTGCCTTCCATGGTGGCCATGAGCACATAGGCTTCATCTAGCCAAGGCTTCAATTGAGCCTTCAATAATGCTTCCCTATGCTATGTTGTGCCCACCTGCTCTTTCAGCACGTTTGCTTCATGTAGATTTTCTATCCTTTGGGTAATGGCGACGGTGTGCATCGTCGCTTTAACATCGTCATATCACTGCTGCATCTCTCATGCCTCCATTTCTAGTTTCCTCACATTGGGAACCTCTTGTAAGCCGGTGACTACTTTGAGTGACTGCTCGAAGAGGACAATGCAATCCTTTGCTGCACTATCTACTGCTACAACGATGTCCCTAACAATTGCCTTGCCTGCTCTCTGACTTTAGGTAGAGTCGAAGGCTAGGGCTTCAACACAAATTCTGCAATCTGAAGGTTCAATTCAAGCTGAACTTTTGCCAATTCTGTCCTCGCTTCACGCACTCCGACAACAATCTTCCGAATTTGCACATCCACTGGCTCATCTTCAAGAATGTCTAGATCTGGGACAGACTTGTATGCCTCAGCGACTACCTTGGCCGTGCGCTTATTCTTCTCCATGATGGCCTTAAAAAGATCAATAGCAGAGTTATTTTGTACAACCATCTGAGCGTTACTCACCCTCTTCTCACTAATAACATGTAGTGCACGCTATTCACGGGCCCGAAGTTCCGCGATCACACCATCCTGCAAAGTGCAAATGGCTTCATTTGGAATCGTGACCAAATTGAGTCCAACCCCCTTGAGGGCACTGACAATGGCCTTGTCAACTTCAGCTTCAATAGTCAGCACTTTGTTTGGCAGCGCTATTTCTGGGGGGATCCAGTGTGCGCACCATCCCTACTACTTCTAAGGTCCCAGGCGCCAAACTAGTTGACACCGCACTACTCTGTCCCACACTATTTTGTACCTGTGACACCTGGATTTGCAGCTCATGTAGACCCATCTGAATGATGGCAAAGGCCTGTTTCTATTGCTTCTCGAACTCCTACAACAATTTCATGAGCACATCTCTCACTGCATCACCAATATCATTCAAATCACCTTTAGTTAAGGTGATTGGGTGAAGGGAAGTCTTGCTGGCCTTGGACTTCTTCGGTGGCCCTGTTTTCTCTTTTTCTTTGGTGCGGTTAACCCGAAATGGAGTAGTCTCCGGGTCCACCTCTCCTGGATCTCATTGATGTTTGTCCCCCTCTGTCTCTGGTGAAGGAGGCTTCTAGCTCTCGTCAAAGCCACGCTCCTCCTCTTCTTCATGTCATCCTATTTTCTTCATGGCAGCCTGCTCCACCTTTGTTTTATCCTTAGCCTCCTTCTTCCTTTCCTCAGCCAACTGTTCCATCTTCAGCCCAACCTCTTCCTTTTTTTGCTGCGATGGAGAATTGCTAGACGCAGCTGTCAAGTCCAAAGCAGTTCGCTAATCTGCCAGCCAGCAGTCAAGGACTACTGCGATTGTGTTGTCTGTGGCCAGGTATGGAAGGTCATACCACTTTTGTTTAGTATCCTTTCATGCACGCATGGAGACATGGTGGACGTCTGCTTTGAAATCCACATACTCTAACAGCTGATCATAAACTGTCGGTGACAACTGTAGCTTACAGTTGATGGCCATGTGAATACTCATCTCCATCAAGATCCAAAAGACCTTGCTATCCTTGACCCTTTGGGGGTCCTTTGTAGCCCAAAGCGAAGTGAAATTCACTGGTTATGGTAGGTCTTGTGTGACTAGAGGAAACTGACTATCCTCTGGTAACTGTCACATGACCAATACTATGGACAATGGTAGCCATGCATAGTGAAATGTTTTTCTTTAATACTGCGCCTCTCTACAGTCCGCGAGCAACTCGCTACAGAGGTCGCATGCCTAGTTGAACTGTATGTCCTCCATGCACTGGGCCACTAGTGGCACTACTGGTGCCGACACTTCATCTATGCGACACTTCCTCATAATCTTTCCTTCCAGGATCTGGGTGGCTACCTTGACCGCAGGGTTGGTTATACTAGTGATGGAGTAGCTGCATGGCTTCTTGGTGAGCTTAAATTTATCCTTCATTGCTTCAATGAGGTCACAATCACCTGTCTTTCTGCCAAATGCCATGGTTGGATTTTCTCCTACGTGCGACAGCCGAGTGATCCTATGGATCAGCATGTCAGTGATCAATATCGACTCCTCTAGCCACAAGCACCCAGCATGCACCAAGCACAGTAGCTACTTGATTACTATCATGGTTATGGGCATCTGGTTGTAATGTGTTACTCATAGCATGTTTAACAGACCAGTCTTATCCACCCCTTTTGCCCACTTTCTTGGCTCCAACGTGGTCACACCAGAGTCTTTATAGTATACGTGGTGCATGAATTGATCTCTTGCTAAGTGAGGAAAGCACTCTGTATCAGCCAAATCCAAATCCTCCAATTCTAAATGTGGTGCGCACCCTAGGTGTGGTCCCTCAAAGGAAATTTTATTTGGCAACAAGGGTGTATGCAGTGTGACCTTTCTTTCATCAATGTCCTTCAGAACCTTTTTCTTTCCTTTGTGTGGAGGAATGTACTAGGGAAGTTTAGAGATAGGGTCAGACCCCTTAAAATCAACTTCCTCTGCCCTAATGTCAATGTGTTCCTCATCCATAGGGATTTCTTCAACATCATCTTCAGGCTCCAAGTCAATTAGCTTGCCCTTCCCCTGCACAGTGGGCTTTTCCTTCTGTGGGTTCTTTCCAGGTGATGCACGCACTGGCTGTGGTGCTTTCTGCTTGTCCTTATTTGTTTTTGGACCCTATTTGGTCCACGTAGACCTCGTCCTAGGTGACCTTGGTGATTTAGGCACTTCTACTAGTACTTTGATTCTTGTAACCTTCGAGGCAGCTCCCTCAGATACCATTGCTACTTTTGGGGCAGTTCTCTCAGCTACCATTGCTTCTCCAATGATTGTGGTTTCTGTGGGCACTGACATGATACTAGACAACAATTCCTGTGTCTCCTTTGGCAGCTTCTTAAATGTTGAACTCTCTATCAAAGCTTCAAATTACTCACGGTTCATATGCACTTGAGAGTTCAACACCTCAATTCTAAAAATTCCAAGTGTTTCTCACTGGGAAGCCACCTGTAATTTATAGGAATTTTTGAATTCAAATCCCACTGTTCCCCCTAAAATTCATTCATAAATGCTGGATTGGTGGCAAATTTTCACAGATCTTGCCCTTAAATTCCAACTGAAATGTTGCCCCCTCCTACATTTAGTTGTTTTCCCACTGTCAAGTCATGAACATTGACCATAATGGTCACTTTTCAACTGCTCTACAAAGTCCCTTCTTGGATAGTGCAGCTTCCTGCGCATTTTTTCTGACACTATGACATTCCTCTATTCCACGTAGTTCCCCAATCACACAACTCCCCAACCTGGGTAGTGTATTTTATTGTCCCGCACCTCCTTTCAATTTCTTGGAGCGCTAAGATTGTGCTTCCACCATGTAGTCATCTAGCTAGATCACCAGTGTATGGATTCAATCGGCTACCATTAACTTACCCTAGGAATGGTTCTCCATTCAACTTTAACAACTAAACTGCTCCACCATTGGTAATCTCCTTGATGACATACGGCCCCAACCAATGCATCCGGAATTTTCCTGGAAATTTATCAAACCTTCTGTCATATAATAGAAATAAATCATTTACCTTTAAGGTGTGCAGTTTCATGTGCTGATCATTCCATGCCTTTTCACGCTCCTTTTGAACTCGTTGATGGAATCCAGCTAGAAATCTATCTTCTTCAAGTTCTATTAGTTGTGCGAACCTATCCTCCAGGGCTCCGCGATCCACCATTCTTGTGAATGCTACTATGTGCAAACTAGGTACAATGTACTCCATTAGCATCACAGCTTCCATGCCATAATCCAGTCTGAACGTCATTTTTCCAGTCAACTTCTTGCAAGTCATTCTGTAAGGCCAGAACACCGCGAGCACGCGAACATCCTAGTCGTTTCTTTGAGCATTGCAAACCATTGTGAGCATGCTCTCCAATATTTTATTAAATTCTTCCCTCATCCCATTAGCCTACGGATGATATGGCGTGCTCTTCTGACGGTAGATCTGAAATTCCTTTGTCATCGCGCTAATCATCTCATTAAGAAAGTGTGTACCGCGATTACTCATTAAATTTTTTGGACAACCAAACCTTGTCAGCACATACCCAAAGATGAAGTTGGATGTTGTTTCACTTGTAAATTCCTTCACAAGATGTGCCTTCACCCATCTAATTAAGTACTCAGTTGTAGTGATGATGTACCACACACCTGTCTTCTTCCCGAGAGGCTGAATTGGTCCTACAAAGTCAATCGACCACTTCTTAAAGGGCTATAGCGATATCTGTGGCTTCTGTGGAAACTCATCCTTGTGCAAGGCTTTGCTCATCCTTTGGCATGCATTGCATGCCCTACAATACACTTTTGAATCCTTATGCAAGGTCGGCCACCATAACCAAGCACGTAGAATCTTATGCATTGTTGCTTTTCCTGCATAATGACCTACCGCGGCTTCGCCATGAGCCTCAGTTAGGATGTTGTTTCATTCAAACTCTGGCACATAACGTCGCAATATTTCATTTGATCCCATTTTGTACAAGTTCCCTACAATGACAAAAAGTCTTTCGCGCGGACCACCAGTTCCTTCTTCTATTGGCTTATATATCATTTCGGAGTTGTACCTGTCATCAGAAAGTGTATAATATCTTCGAAGTGGTTGTATGCAACACGTACTATAAAGAGATGCCCGTAAGGTTATCCTTCCTCCAAATTCATAGGTCCCTCTCCTATTTTAATGTGTGATAGATGATCCGGTCCAACATTCAAGCATCATGGTTTCACAATAACTTCAAAATCATACTCTTGGAACAACAACAACAACCACCAACGTCTCTTCCCCCAACACGAGCTTCTTGACTAGGAATTTTAATGTTGAATGGTCTGTATACATCTTCAAATTTCCACACAAAAAATAATGCCTGAACTTATGGAGCACGTACACCATAGCTAGTCCTTTGTGCTCTGTCGTGGAATAACTTTTCTCAGCTTTGGACAACTTCCTACTTGTGAATGCTATAGGGTGATCCAACTCCCCTTCACTGACCTGTATTAGTACTTCTCCTAGTGCAATACTTGATGTGTCTACATGCACATGAAATTCCTTCTTCCAATTCAAGAATACTAGGATCGGCGCGGTGAATATTTTCTCCTTTAGCACATCCAAGCTCTTCTGGCATTCTTCATTCCAACAAAATGTAACATCCTTCTTTAATAGTTTTTCCATCGGTTCGGTGATCTGGGCATAGTTCTTGATGAATTTCCTATAGTATCCCATATGCCCCAACGTTATGTGTAGCTGTTTCACACTCCTTGGTGCCTCCAAATTGATTGTGACCATGATCTTCACAGGGTCTACCATCAATCCTTGTCTACATACCAGATGGCCCAGAAAGATCCCAAAAGGGGCACAAAACAAACATTTCTTCAGATTGAGTGCGATCTGGTACCTTTGGCATGTATCTAGCATCAAGCGTAGACTTGCCACATGACACTTCACTAGTCTGAAGATTGTCCAATTATCAAAGTATACTTCCAAAAATTTATGAATGAAATCCTTGAACTCTGCAATGACTATGCGTGAAAATATCACCGGGGCATTCTTCAGACCAAACGGCATCACCGTATACTAGAAGCATCCCCATTCAATCACGAAGGTTGTCTTACTTCTATCCTCTGGTGCGATCTTGATCTGATGGTACCCGAAGAACCCATTAGTGAACGAATATGTTTCATGGCCGCTAACATTATCCAGGACCCCATCGGTGAATGGAGTTGGGAAGGGATCATGCACATAGGAATCATTCAACTTCTTGAGATATATGCATATTCTTATTTCTTCCTTCTGCTTGTTTTCCTGAACCACTATTGGGCTCACCCAATCAAATTCTTCTATCGGTTCAACAATACCTACCACAAGCATCTTGCATAACTCTAAGCAGACCCTTCCTTTATACTTCATATTGGGGCGGTAAGGTATTTTCTTCATAGGTTTCACATCCAGTTTTAGGGTGATCTTCATGACACCCAGGTCCCCTATTATCCATTTCAGATCTGAAAACTTTGTGGGAAACAGATCTTGATATTCAAGGAATAATTTGGCGACCTTGTCTACTGTCATGTCATCTCAGTAGTCCCCAGTCTTTGCAAACTTTGGCTTTGCCTCTATGCCAATGTTTACCTACGTGGTTTTGAGTGGCTCATTGATGACTGGGTTCTCTAGCTATGGTCCTTCAACTTCGCGGTGTCCTTCAGTATCTGGAAAATTAATCTTCCTCGGGTCTTCATCTTCCTCTTCCACTATGACATTATAGCACTCCAGCGCGTGGCTTAGCTGGGTGGTCCAATCAGGTTGAATGAAATCTAAAGGATCTTTTGGTATCATGAAAATTGTCATCTTAACCTCCTGCAACGCTTCGTCGATAGATTCAAATCCATCCTCAAAACTGAACGTCATTGAAAATCCCTGCGCAAAATATCCCATTCTTTAGTGCCATGGTAGAGTTCCATCTCCAAGTACCAATTCATTGGTATAACATCCAAGGTATGACAAAATAAATGGACCCATTCTAGTTGAGGCTTCACTTCGTACACTTCAGTCCATTTGGCCAAACGATCGTGCATATCATTTCTCCCATCATATTTTTCTATTAATCACACCTTCGATTGACCAAAGCCTACCCTCATCATCCTCCTATATTTGTGCCAATCATCAAGACTATATTTATGTGTACCCCACCATCTTGCAGGCATAACATGCAACGCCCAATCTAATGCTTGGGAGTGATTCTTCTCTGGTACTTCCCTTTCAAATGCATCCAAAAAGTGATCAACATAATTTAATCCATCATACTAAGGTAGATTTCTTACCTCTGATGATACACAATGCAATGACTTGGTCATCATATTACAGTACAACGTAGATACTTCATGCAGTTGATTCTGCCAATGCTCCAGTTCCTCGTCTAAATCTGATGTGCAAGAGATCTCGTGGTCACATGCAATACATCTGTCTGCTGTCGGACTCACCCAATCCTAATCTTGCATCCTTATCGTGTATATTTGGTCCAAATCATCATCATTTTCATAATCGTGGACCGGTTCAGTATAGCGTGGTCCTTCTGCAGGGTCCAATGGCACCACTACATGGAGCAATTTTGTTATGAAACCAGCTCAAGAAAAGATAAAAAAGATAGATCAATGCCTTAGAATTCAGTCTCTTCGGGGGGGGGGGCAACCTCCTTTACATTACATAAATGAAAAATTCTTGGATGATACAAATGACAAAACCTCCTTTCTCTATATAGGAGTCTAAGGAGTCACAATATAACCCAACCGACCTAATAATAATAATATAAAGCCACAAAAATAATAATAGAGGGATTCTATGGGGCACTGTAATAACAATATGGGTACAATATGGGCACAACAATATTAATAAGGGGTACAACTACAATACTAATGGGGTAATCACTAGTATTATAGGGACCCAACAGATTTCTTCTCGAATATCATATTTTTCTTCTTTAGGTTGATTACCCCATTCATGTCAGTGGTGCTATCAATCCCAAGGAGCGTGGGGTAGGGACTGATGTCATCCATAATCTCTATCACTTCAAAATGCTACTGTGCTCACGCCTTCAATGTCAACTGTTAACCCCTGTAACCTCCCCATTGGGATGATTTTCTAATGATTCACCATCCTTAATTAAATCAGAGACCACTGTAGTGTAGTTCTCCCCATTCTTCCCATGTCTATTTCAGCAAAATGTTCGTGTCAGATCCTAGGTCCAAGATAACTTGGTCCATTTCATATTCTCCTATCTCTGCGGTGAGTCTATCTCAATTCTAGTTTATGCCTTATGCTTACCAAGCTTCCTAACTATGCAAGGTCCGTCACTAGTAGTTTCCTTGCCAGTGCACCTATTGATGAACTCCTATAGTCCCTTCACATCCTTACTATAGTGGAGTAGTTTCATGCAAGTCTCCAAGAACGTGATAATCATGGATGGGTCCACTTTTTCAACCGGTTTCTCCTAACTCCTTGGGGTAGAGTGTTACAAATCCAATTGGGCACATCACTCCCATCATCTAGATCAGTGTTTTAGGACTAATCAAACCCTAATTTTAGTTGCTACATGCCCTAAACAAGCCATCCTTTTGAATGCCTCCTTCCCAGACAATTTCATGACTTAAAGACATCGTAAAATGATGTCTAAAGGGACCAGTGCAAGTAGGCCCATGTAAGGGTGCACTACAGAGTAGTTGAGTCCATGCCAAGGTGCTTTGCAGAGCACTTAGGCCCTTTTTCACCTACGTTGGGCGAGATTAAGAGAAATTCAGATAGGGTTTGGGATATATTCTTATCTCTTGGAGTCATATAGAAGTTTGCCTCACTTATCAATTCCTATGAGCTCGAAAATGGATGAGGAATGAGTTAAGATACATCCTATCCTCCCATCCCTTCCCCCTTGGAACTAATTCTAAGTACGGAAGGCCATTCAATACCCCATTTATGACATAACTTCCTTCATCCTCCTATAAATTGAACACTCATCTAAGTGATCAGGGGTTGGACTATGTTGAATTGTAAGGAGATAATGTTGCTATGAGAATTGACTTTGAGACAAGTATTGTTATGCTGCCAGTTTGTCATGCTTTTGATGTGATGTGGATGGGACCTAAGCTAGAGTATTTACTTCGAATCAGACTTGATGGTTGTAATTCCTTATTCTATTCAATAAAATATATGAACTTTTTTCCCATATGTTTATCTTGTTATATGATGCTTATATGTGTGAATGTATCTGATTCCATTTACTTGTATTCAATAGATCCTTTTCTTTGATTGGTTCTTTGCCTTCTATTGATGTTTACAGGTACTTCTCAAGTGTGTTAAGTACGGGAAGGAGCGACATGATCGATACAAAGGATACAAGAGGAAAGTGGAACTACAAGTAGGTCTTCTCATCTTCTTTGTCTTATCTATTGCTTATAGGGAAAGGCTAAAGTGCTTTAAATTGTTGTTCTATATATGGCTACTTATCTAGGGAATTAGTATTTATCCGTAGATACCGAATTCTCCAAAACAAATTGGCGACTCTGCTGGGGAACAATCACCATTCCAAGTGGCTTATCCACATCCTAGGACACTCTAACAGACCTTATTTCCTTTCATTGATTGTATTTCAGACTTATTGAAGTTTTTTGTTCAAAATTTGCACTAGAATGCCTACTTTAGGAATGTGCTGGAATCAGTGCACCCTTGGTTAGGGTACAGTGCGTTGATTAGTCCACTGTCTCCCATTCAAACCTACGCTAATCAGTGCACCCTTGGCATAGAGGCATTGCATTTCAGTGCACTATCTCCCATTTAGACCTGTGTTGATCCACCTTAGGTCAAATTTCCACCTTTGGATTGGGTTTTTTCACCAAATTTCCTTCTATTTCTACTTGTTGAATGATCAATGAATGTTATGTCTTTGAAATCAATATTGTATTTCCTTTCCTAGCCCTAATTTGAATTGATTGATTAATGTTTCTTAAATTATGTGTTTATCATTATCGATTCATTGTCAAAGTTAGTTTATAGTCGATTAATCTTTGTTCAAAAGAAAGTGTCGTAAAAGTCTTCATTTCTTTCGAAACAGAACTATCATAAAGTATTCGTTCTTGCAAAAAGATTGATTGATTGCATGTGCATTAGTTTACTTTTGTTCATCACAACATTAAGGGAATTGAAAAGAAAAACTTGCATTGTGCATTAAAAATGTTTGTGTGCTCATAGGAATAGTATAGGGAAATTGCATTAGATTGTGCTCTTTTCTCTTTTATTGAAAGAAATCTAATTTCTCTATGCCTATTAGCTAAGGTTTTCATTGTTAAATTGAATGGAAATAATTTTTATAATATTAGTTGCATTCTAGGAATTGCAAATATACATCACATGGTGAACCTTTAAAGGAAAATTGTTAAGAAGACCAAATTAAAATTCATTTGAATTAACCTAATGGAGCATTGTAACTTAACGCATAACATTTAGAGGTTCTAGGCTAGAGACGTGTTCCAACATTGTAAAACATAGCAGTTGTCGCTAACTTGTCTGCAATACATCCTGAGTGTGATACCTTATTCCATGTACGTGAGTATATCGTAGCTCGTCCACTTACCTTTGGGTATATAGGGCGGTGTTACAGTATGTAAAGTATATGGGAATGCTCTCACTATGTGGTTTTGCATTAGACAACGCTAATATAGATTGGGCCTCCACGTACTTTTAGGTATCTATGGGAGGACAACACTAGGTTTCTATCCATTCTTAGGCAACTGAGTCAGCTGCCTTGTACACTGTGATACACTGAACACAGCATTCAGGGAGATTACCTGCCCATACTTCTCGGTTTGCCAGGAGTTATTCTATAGTTCACAATTGCCTGGTAATCCTTTTTCCTAGATCACCCCTCTTTTTTCTTGTTATTTTATTTTGATTAAAATAAAATTAATTGACTACAGATAACATCCTCCATGCTCTCTCCTTAGTTGATCCTAGGTTGAGACATATGGTGACAAATCCAGAGTCCACCCATCAAGGAATTCCTTTTGATGGGAATCCTAGTCTTTTTCCTCCTTTCGGAAATATTGGTGCTACTTATATGGCTACATTGTCCCTTCCGGGACTTACCATTGGATTTCCATTATGGTTGTTTTCA